>JABUQX010021945.1:10000-12500 GCA_015478945.1 Trachelipus rathkii
GGACAAGAGAATACGCATCTGTAAATGTAAGCATTATCTATGATTATCGTTTATAGCTTGCTTTATTTTTATAGATGCGTGCTGATTGCTTCATTTAATTCGAGTGCTAATCAATTTTCCTTCTTCAGTTTTCTTCAGTGGCTAGTCTCACAAGACTACTAGCAAGCACCCTAATCGAGGGATATAATCTCCTAGGGTAAGCACTCAATTCAGTATTCATCATTGCATATCTTCTTTTATAATTTAATATTATTTAATTGCGCTAATTGCTTATTAGAGAGCATATCAATATATGTTTTGTCTCTTCTACTTATTTATACAGGTGCTTATTTTGATTGCTTATTTTCTGTACTTATTTTTGAAACACAATTTTATTGCCGAGTTACAGTTTTGCCAATTTTGGACTTAGCTGTGCTTTATTCTGGGACTCGCCTTTCAAGTGCTTATATTGGGCCCAGATTTGCTAATATGTGGGCCTGGAATTTCTCACTTTGCTTTGAAGCCTAATATATTCCGAAATAACTGTCTTTCCTAGTAGTTATAGAACGCAGACTTAGTTTTAGTATCAGATCTCAGTCTTAGTTTTTCTTAAATTTAAGTGTGTATGTTTGAGGGAGACTCTGTTTTCTACCGGGTAAAATTTTGTTCGGGGAGCAGTAACTTTCCCTTGTGGGTTTCTATCAGTCACTTAGTGCTTCGTCACTATCCCCAACAAAGAAACTTAGAAATTGACAGATTCAAACAGAACTGGAGATTATTATGTGGCAAGAATGAGAGATAAAAGATGGGTTTCAAGGGGTTTCAAGTTAAACTAACTGGATCCCTAGTGTATACAAATGAAACCGACCATCAAAAGACCCGATGGAGAATGACTTTTGTAAATTCTTCATTCACAATTATTGCTACAACTTCTCTATCCCTGATATTCTCAATCATACCTGAAACCCTGAAACTAGTCCTTTGTATTTTCAAACATATCTTCTCTCTTACCTTTCAGCCTAGACTCATTCAAAGCTCAAATATCTAATCCCCTCACCTTGACCCCTTGGAAACTAGGCCTACCATTTTACTTTAGATTAAGTCATTCACATCTAACATTTAAGCATTAAGCAATTCTTCCTCCCTTGTGTATCCTTCACTGCATTTACCCTTAGGAAAAAAAATATTAGAAAGACTCCCTCCTCTTTGTATACCCACTACAAATATATAAAATATGACTGTCATATATATATATATATATAATATTATATGTTATATGTATATATATATTATATAATGTATATATATATATAATATTACTTTATATATTATATATTTTAATATTAATATATATATATATTTATATATATATATATATACTATAGGGTCAGCCTCCAAAGCAACATGCACGTAACAAAAAAACCATAACAGGTACATGAAAATAAATATCATTTTCTTAATCAGGAGACATTTTTATCCATGTAATAAAAAAAAAATAATAACGGCTTTGAAAAATTTAAAAGATGTTAAATAATTGTTGGAAAACTTGTATGATATTACTGTTTTCTGACAATACGAAGAAGCTCGCGTACTCCGAGTGAGCACGCAAAAGGTGCCATAATTCATTTTTTCCTTTTTTGAACTAAAGAATATCCCACGGGTAAAACAAGAAAGATATGAGAGAGTCGGCGTTTCTCGCCTACCCCGGGGACGACGGGACAACTTGGGTCACCTATGTCCATTTCGTCTTGGGTGCTCGAACCTCGTAAATTTACAGAAATAAAAACAGACCAAATTTAACATCATCGCAACGCCAAAGCAGAATAAAAAACTATTTGGCAACTCTTCCTCTCGCACTAAAGCAGAAATGGAAGGTTGACTGAGAACTGCAAGTTTGTTGAGAGCGTACTTGCCAGACCCAAGAGATTCTACTAATTTTAAGGGTTTTTCATTAATTGAAATGAGATTTGAAGAGGATTTACTTAATTTCAATTAATGAAATTGCCAGAAAAAATAAAAAATGATATTTATTTTCCTGTAGCTGTTTATAGATTTTTTTAGTTACATTGTTATGATGCTTTCGGGGGCGTGCCATATATATTATTATAATATCAATATATATATTATATATATATATATATATATATATATATATATATATTATATATATAATATTATATATATATATATTATATAATATATATATATATATATATATTATAAATGCGATCAAGGTAAAAGATCATAAGCGGGAAAATAAAGAAGCGTGTCTCAGGGATCTGAAAACGGCCGTTTCCTGGCGTTCTGGAAATATGTCCATCGTCGTAACCACTCATTGTGTGACCAAGTGGGGATTGACATATGAAGATGGACCAATTATTTCGGCCGCAGGAGTAGTGGTTCATTCCAAGAAATTATTTCATAACAGTTTCCCTATGTTTTACTGCAATATATATATATAATATATATATATATATATATATATATATATATATATATAATATAATAATTTATATATATA
>JABUQX010021946.1:0-5000 GCA_015478945.1 Trachelipus rathkii
ATATATATATATATTCTTTTTTACCCCCATACCCATCTTTAGTTGGGAGTAGATCTGCGGAGGCGGTAAATTTTTGGCCAACTCCAACTCCTGTTTAAAAAAAAATGTTCGTCTCCGGCTTCAGATGTCATAATTTCATCTCCATTTACACATGATATCATGAGTTCTCAAGAGCTTCAGTTCTGAGAAGATTCTGAACTTGGATTAACATATTTCCACTTTTTTTTATTGCTAAATACCGTACAATTTATGTGCAAATTTCTTCTTTAATTTTTAATTCTATTCTTGTTCTAAAAAAAAAAAAAAATTAATTCTGTCAAGTCCTGTTTTTGAATTTTTCTTTCTTGTAAAGAAAGAATATTTTAATTATTCTGAGGGTTCCAATTTGCCCCTATTGACTGTTCGGGTGAGAAATCTCAAGCGTGAAGCTTTAAAACTTCAAATAATTTTAGGTCACTTGGTACTTTTGTTATTTGTTTCGCCTTGTTTATTAGATAGATTTGATGCAAGAGTATTGTAAAGTGTGAACTTAAGTAAGTAAATATTGATTAATTATATTACTTCATTCCTGTTATATTTTTCGGACCATCTTGTGATCTTGTGTGTGTGTTTTCTTTGTACTTTCTCGGGAAAATTTCCCGCAAAAATGTAAACAAATATTATGGCGGCATGATAATACCGTTTGAAATCAAGAACTAACTTTGTATTTTTCCTTTGGTACTAAATTTTGAATGAAAATGCTAATATTTCTACTTTATCTTTAATTTACTGTTTTGGCGGGAAATTTTCCGCGAAAGATACACTGCACACACAAGATGGTCCGAAATTTATACATTGTATTGAAGTACTTACTAATTTTAAATTAGATTTAATACTATGAGGGAGAGCGGCGGCGGCCTAGCAGCAACAACAAACAACAACAACAACAACAAACAACAAAAATCATGAACTCAAACTGTCACAAATCTCAGATTCTGATCTGAGAAATTGTTGGCTTCCACTTTGCTCTGCTTTCAACTTTCTCTGCTTTAAAAAAGAAAACTGGATCAGAAATTGGAACCTCGAAAAAAACGTCATGCTCTCAGAAAAAAGAAAATGTTGCTTCCACTTCCTCTGGTTTAAAAAGAAAACTGGATTCAGATATTGGACCTCCGAAAAAGCGTCATGCTCCTCCGAAAAAACGTCGGGCTCCTCCGAAAAAAAACATCAAAGAGAGTGTTTGACCCTTCTGTTATGTGCCCGTTCAAATACCCCATCTTTGAAATTCCTGTGCAGGATTCTGGGGGCGCTGGCCTAGGAGTAACTTTCAACCGCATGGTTAGAAACATTTGTGGGCCTGTTGACATGGGAATATACATAAAAGAAATTGTTGATGGGGGAGCTGCTTCAAGAGAGATGGACGTTTAAGACAGGATGGTAAAATCTATAGCATAAACGACCTGCTTCTAGTTGAAAAATCAAATCGGGAAGCCATGGAAATGCTGCTAACTGCATTACAAGAAGTACCTGCTTCAGGAAAGGTTACAATATGTGTCGAAAGAAGGATTGAAGTTGATGAGGAGGAGACTCTGAGAGGTAGGTTGGTATAACAAACAGAAAGAAAGGAAAGAAAATCATAAAGAAAGGACAAGCGACAGAAAGAAAATCAGAAGGTGCTGCAAGATTGTGTCACTTATCATGATTTTTGACAAGCTACTGAGTTTTGGATGGAACAACATCGCAAAATTTTATAACAAAGAATATTTGAAAATTTTTTGATGTTTTGGAAAACTAAATGTTGTTTTAAAAAACTATTTCATCAAAATGAAACATTATATCTCAACTTTGAGAACTAAAATAACTTTATGATATCTTCCGGTGAAGCTATAAAAATTTGATATAATGAACTTTTGAAGGAAATTTTATATTTGAATACTTCATCGACTGTTTTAAAATTGATTATCAAATGGAATCTGATTTAAGTTGTAAACTGTGTGGTTATGACGCCTCTCCGAATCTTCATTTTTAGGCTCAACAAGAGGACTGCTCGATACATGGTGGTTGCTTGAGATCGGGATTCATTCTATAATCTACTAATAGTAATAAATAATATAATTAGTGACAAAACTAGTGTTAAGGATAAAGTGATAGTGTTAATAATTTGTGTCAATAATAATAATTGTTAGTATTAAGATTATTATAATAAATCTGTAGTAATGGTAATATTTGTTAATGATGGTAGTGTTAATATATATTTGTATTTGTATGATATATATATTTTATAATATATATATATATATATATATATATATATATATATATATATATATATATATATATATATATATATATATATATATATATATATATATATATATTATATTTTATTTATATAAAAGCAACCCGGTAGCTCAGTGGATAGAGCACTCGCCAACAAAGCGAGGGTCCCAGGTTTTCGCAAACTGGGCGGGTGGGAGAATGTGAGCTATTCTCTCCTTGGCTTGGCTTCGTCTTGCTCGGACGTTAAATGAGTACACCCCCTCCTAGATTAGGGCTCTGCCCGTGAGCGTTGGTGTTTGTGTAAAAAAAAAAATCAATATTAACATAAATCATTTTAATTCGTTTTGACACTCGATAACATCTGTATCACATTGACAAGCTCCTCAAATTTTGCTCATTCCCTTATTTAATTTTCAAATGTACTGATCATAATTGATGCGTTATTCGAAACTATTCTAATTACTTGCTCTTATTGATTTAAAATTCTTTTAAAAAGTCAACAAGAAGTTGATGGATATATTCGCTGAAATATTTCGATTTGGTACATTTTACTGCGTATATATATATATATATATATATATTATATATATATATATATATATATATAATATATATATATATAATATATATATATATATAATATATATATATATATATATATATATATTTATGATATAATTTTATATATATATATATATATATATATATATATATATATATATATATATATATATATATATATATATATATATATAATATATATATATATATATATAAACCCAATATTTTTACCTTCGCCCATATGCAAATTTACCTTCGCCCATATGCAGGCAACCATTTTTAAATGCATAAAGCGTCCCTTTAAACAATTTTTAAGTGTACATTTTTGATTATACAATCGCCTCATTTTACGAATGTTTTTCGTCTAAATGAACTTCCAGTTTCAAAGTTACTTCCCCACACACTCTTTTAAGTCCTTCTCCTTTTACAAAAAAAAGCATTACAATTAATTGTTAACTGAATTTTTTACTTGACAAAGACCTAAGGCTACGTACACATGATGGCGTTGTAACGCGCGCTACGAAAACCCAGCGGGTACACATGTTGGCGTTGACGCCGCGTTGAACTTCAGTATAGCCATGGAAGTTGAAGAGGCAGCATGTCTTTGGATGTTGTACCGTAGGTATAGGAAACAAAGACTAAGGCAAAGATATTACTGGGTACATCCGATTTTACATGAGATTGACTCACGGTTGTTTTGTAACAAAATTTTCAAGTTAATGCCTTAGGCTCTCCTGCCAATTAACAACAAAATTCATCTCTCTGCCTATTTGTTGTCAGGTTCTCATAACTTCCTAAAGGCAACGAATATCTAAAGTTCAAAATGGAGTGATTTCATTGTTCACTGCCATCAATTGATTTTCATTAACTCTCAGGATTCAGCAGGTAAACTCTCTAAATAATAGAATATAGCCGAATCGAATGTTATGTTAGAATTGGTTGAATTTCACAATATTTAAAAATTTTATTGTCAATAAAAAAATGTAACAAGCTAAAATTCCATGGCAGATATTCCTTTTTCAAATAAAACGATCGAGACTGCCGAGGGCCCTAGATCTTGAACATTCATTGCGAGCAGGTCTATTTTTAGGGTTATTATCTTATTCAACTTTATGGGCTTAACTAAATTACGGGCTCATAAATGCCTAGAAATATTAGTTTAACACACGCACGCGCGCGTACACACACACACACACACACACATATATATATATATATATATATATATATATATATATATATATATATTATATATATATATATATATATATATATAATATATATATATATATATATAATATATATATATATATATATGGTCAGCGTCTGTTATAGCCGTCATATGTATCTTAAAACTATTAATGCTACAGTAAACGGAATACATTGCCTGGAAATCCTGGTCCAAAGGTTTGCCCTGGAATAGAACCAAAAAAAAAAAAAAAAAAAAAAAAAAAAAAAAAATTTATATCTCAAAATACAATAGCTACAGCGAAATGGAATACAATTTTTGGAATCCTGGTAAACTTTCACATAAGAAAAATGTAAAAAAAAAAAAAAAAAAAAATATTGTTAATAATTATGTAGTAATATGATTAGAAAGGCTATTTAGAAACCTTTTATTGGTTTCTCGTTTAAATAAAATAAAGTTTCTTTAATAAAATTTTTTTTTTTTTTTTTACTAAAGAATATCCCCAAGGGTATACCGCACGATGGCAGGAGTGGGGTCTCTCGGCCTTCCGGGGAACTACGGGGTAGGACTAATTCCCCCCCTCCGGAGACGGGTCTCCGGAACCCCCCGCTCTTTGGTATTTTTGGGTGTCGCGGGGGTTCCTCCGCCCGTCCCCTACGGGTATGGAAAACGTCCCCCCTATGTTTCCCGTCGGCTCGAGCCGCCCTATGTGTGCCCTGTATAAAGCAAAATTTTAATAGAAAGTCTATTTATTTTAAACGAGTAACCAATAAAAGGTCTCTAAATAGGCCTTCTAATCATATTACTATAATTATTAAACAATAATTTTTTTTTTTTTTTACTATTTTCTTATGTGAAATTTTTCCAGGATTCCAAAAATGTATTCTTTTCGCTGTAGTTATTGTAAGTTTTTGAGATATATTTTTTTTTTTTTTTTTTTTTTTTTAAACATATCTCTAACATAACTTTGGACCAGTATTCCAGCAATGTA
>JABUQX010021946.1:10000-17997 GCA_015478945.1 Trachelipus rathkii
CAGTCAAGTGTAATATATATATATTATATATAATATAAATAATATATATATATATATATATGATATAAAAAAATATATATATATATATATATATATATATATATATATATATATATATATATATTTTATGCGTAACTACCCAATCAAAAATCACTTCCACTTCACTCGTCAACGTTCACAACTGGTTGCTTTTACAGCGTCAGAATGACTAAATTCTCTTTCGGAAAGGAGAAGGCGAGAGCCTAGGTGGGCGGAAGTAATGCGTACAGATTGAAACATGTAAATTTGCATTCGTTTGGATATCAAACTGAGGTATTGCTACGTGACAATATTCCGTTTCTAACGAACGTTCTGGATCGTTTTTGAGAGTAAGAATTTCGTTTGATTTTGTTCTGAAGAAAGCGTGTGTATATATATATTGTATATACACCTTTATTCCGATAAAGGACCCCTCTTTTGATGAAGGAGTCTTTACCCTAAAGACTGTTTTCAATTGGAATAAGTCACGTGAGCTTCAGCCGAAGTGATGGCTCGAGTATTTGGAAGAGGCATAGGAGGTCGAGGCAGAATGGATAGCCTCTGGGCTGGAGTTGGAGAACGGGACAGAGATCTAATCTGAACCGTGCTATCTTGAGGTGCATCTTCAGGTGCTAGTTGTATTCGAACATTAGATGTTGGGATTGCCTGAAGTGGGATGCTTTCAGCTGGCTTCGATACTACTGGTATGCACTTCCTACAAAGGTAAGCTCTTTTAGTCCAAACGAAGTACGCGATAACGAGAACCGCAAGGAAGAAGATAGTTCCTGAGGTTCCTCCTCCGATGTATGGGATGAATTTAATTTGTGGAAAATACGGGGTAAAAGGGTGCATTGATTGATTTAATTGATCTAGTCTTTGGTTCCAATGGATTTCCTTCAGAGCTTGAAACTTAGGAAATAGAACAGAAGAGATGTTAGGTAAAGCAACATGCGATAGAAAGTTGAACAGAACATGATCAGAGTGAGAGATCAAGGAAGAGAGTGTGATGTTCTTTTCTAGATGGATGGGATTTTTGAATTGAAATTTAGAAGAAATAAATGCACATCCATGAGGGATAGTAAAGACATAGTCATACACATGCTGTATGGAGTTGGGTTTCTCACATGCGATTGAAGCCCTAGTTTTTCTGAAAAAGAAATAAGAGTGAAGTGTCCTAGAGTGACAGTATAGGGTTCTACAGGTTTGTACTCTGCGATAGGGCAAGTGTGAAAAATCATTGGTAAAATTTAGGATGAGTGCTAACAAACAAGACTGATCATCAATAGAAGCTAATACTTGGGATTGAGGGCAAACTGCTAGTTGGCCTAAATGTCGACAAAGGTGATGTGCCGATTCCTTTAGATAGGTGTATTTTCCGTTGACCGTAATTCACAAAGAAATAGTTGTTTGGGTCATTGTACATAACTCGAACAAGAGATTTGTTTAAAGGAAGATGTGTAGGAAAAGGTATAAGTTTATAAGAAGTGAATTTCTCCACTGAGATAAAAGGTATTAAGGTAATTAATTCATAAGGGCTAGCTGCAGATTGAATAGTCCAAGAGTAAGTCAAGAAGGATTGGTATGTTTTTGTTTCTAGAGGTATGACCGTATGCAGTTTAGTTTCTTTGTTCATTTCTAGAATGAAAGGTAAGAGGAATATAGGAGAGTAAAGTTGGGAGTTAGTAATTTTACTTTTAGCGAGTTGAAGAGAGGTTATCACCAATTGGTGAATATTGTGTATACTGGTTATAGCTTGCTCGATTAAATTTACTAATGCCCGGATACTTCCCAATTGATTTATAATGTTATGCGTAGCACTTAGACTTGTTTGGAATTCAATTAACTTTCGTAAGCTATCCCTAAAGTTTATTAATGTGCGAGTATTTGCCTTTAATTGCTCTTTTAGTTCGGTAATGAGTAGGTTTGATGTAGAAGCGTAGTTTCCTAAGATGTTGATTTTTTTCCTAAGGAGCTTTACTTGCTTATCTGTAGCCGTACCAAAAAGAATGTTGAGGACGTCTCCTCCGAACTCAAAAGCAGCTCGTTTCTTTCTTGATCGTGCTGAGATCCATTTCATTTAATTTCTGGGCTAGAACTTTTACTCGAATGGTCATTAGTTTAAATTCCCATTGGTGAGCCCTTTGTGTGATCGAAACATTCAGAAATGTGGCTTCGAACGTTGGTAAGAATGAATCTTTGATGTTGTTTACTAGTTTGGTTGTTTTCATAACAGTTTCTTTTACGTCTGAGGGACATTCTAATGAAACGATTAGATCTAAATATCCTTCTATAAAACTTACTTCACCGGTGCGATATAAAACCAAACCAGGCAGAATCTTTGTTTGCTTTCATTTTCTTGTACTATAGTATTTTGGCATGTTGTTATGATGGTGAGTAGAAACAAGATCATTTTCCCGAATTCCATTTCTGAAATATTTAATCATATTGAAGTATTTGTTTTCAGAATAATTTCAAGGTCGCCTAAATAATGTAATTAAATTTTAAATTTTAAATTGGAACTTAGTAATTAATTAAGCAAATTGTTTGCATTTTAAACTTAAATGATTTCCTAATTATAAAGTTGTTAGTAAGATTCTTACATTTACTACTTAAGTGCTTAACTATTCTAAGTTTTCTTTAACTTGTATTTACTTATTTTAGTTTACTTAACTTACTTAAGATCTTAACTTTATATTTAAGTTTTACTTTAACTTCTTAGATCTTAAAATTTTTAATTTTAGTTACTTAACTTACTTACTTAAGGTTCTTAACTTTATTTTTTTAAGTTTATTTTTTTATTTTTCATTAAAGAAAAGTTTTTTCATTTTTCTTTTTTCTAGTATTTTTATTTAAAAAATTGCGTTGTCCCCTCTCTGGAGCTAAAACGTATCCTTTAAAGTTTTGTAGTAAAAAAAATAAACAGAAATATAAATGATAAACAACTGTATAAATCGAGATAAAACTAACATAATTCTAACGTTTCTAATCCAGGCTAAGGAACTTAAGCTAAACCGGTTGTTAATTCTTAATCCATCTAATAAAAAAAATTTTTTTTCTTAATCCAGATTAACGTTTTAAATACTAGTTGACAAAAGGTATACAAGTGTATGTCCAACATTGTCCTAAAATTAAGTCCATCTTCAATATTTGAAGTTCTAATCCAGACTAATGTACTTAAAATTAAGATCGATCTTTTTATCTAATCCAAACTAATACTTGAACAGATGCGAGTGCATATGTGTGTTCAATTTTCTTAAAATTAAAGTATCTTCTTAAAATTAAAGTGTATTCTTCGGAATTTGAAGAATATCTCCTTAAATCTATAAAATCTATTCGAAACAAAAGGATTTCTCCTTAAATTTACAAAAATATACAGAAATTGATATGAATTAATAGCCGGGAGGCAGATAGTAAGTCTTACCACCTCTAACTATTGTATTCAAATCCAATTTAACAGGCGGAGGTTGGACAGAAGTCTTCGCTATAGTCTCCGTATTGTCACTTGCCTCTGCTTGTTGTACAGCCTGCTCTCTTAATCCTTGTTTGACTTCTTGTAATTCTTGGAGTAGAATCTCTGGGACCAGAAAACAAATTGTGTGGTTTGTAAGATGGGTCCTGTTTTCTGTCATCTCTGATGATTTCCTTGGGTGGTGATTCTACAACAGTGGGAATTTGATAGTGGCCATCTCTTTCAGGGACATTGGGAGATTTCTCTGGGGAAGGAATTCTTGGAGGGGATCCGCCGTAGGCTCCGTATATTTCACCTTCGTTTGCGGGTGGCTCCTGTGAAATTTCTCTAACCGTAGTATCTACTGAAATCTCTTGCTGTATGGGGGACAAGGATGGTCTGAACTCTCTTCTTTGACCTGAGGGGTGAGAGGGTGTTCTTTGGAAGTCATTTCTAGGAGTGGAACAGATGAATTCTTTGTCAACACGTGCTCTTCCTGCGACTACATCGCTATATCTTCTTTCTACAACTCTGTCGTTCTGTCTCTTTTGTTCTACTACTTCATCGCTTTGTCTTCTGGTTTCCACCGGAATAGGTTCTTTGATGGGGGCTTGATAGCTTTCCCAATAGTTTCTAGTCTGTGTTGACTGTGGTGGAGGAGCTGGTGGTGAAATGTATTCGAACTGAGTTGACGGCTGTGGGGGATCTGGAAGAGGGTTGTGTTCATACTGTGTTGGATGTGGTGGAGAAGTTGGAAAATCATAACGGGAAGACGATGGTTCGGGTGGAGGAGAATAATCTTCGGCCTCATCCTCTGATTCTGAACCGATTCCTGATTCGCTTTTGGGCTCATCTTCATCTTTCTTCTCTTCGTCATCTTCCTTGGAGTTTAACATCCTTTTAACTTCGTGAGGATTCCAAACTTCATCGTTCGTAAAGTCGAACCGTGTATCTGCAAACTTCTCAGCGGCAACTACCTTAGCATTGTCCACATGGACCGGAAAAGTCTTACCTGAACTTCTGCAAATTACCATCAATTTGTTTGGTCCTCTCAAACATCGGACAATATATGGCCCTTCAAACTTGGGACATAGTTTTGAACTATGATAAGGCTTCTTGATTGCTCGGATGAAAACGTAGTCTCCGACTTTGAATTCTCTCTGCTTTGCCTTCTTATGTTGTTGCTCCAATGTTTTAGTTGTTTCTTTCTCCAACCTTTCTCTCGCCAACTGTCTTATATTATCGATTCTTTCCGTCAGTACATCCACCTCATCTGAAATGAACCTCATTTTCTCTGGTTTATTTACAAAAGGAGAAGCATAATCTTCCATTTCGTAAGGGACCCTTTTTACGTAACCGTGCAAAAGGAAGTGGGGGGATGAACCGATAGATCGATTGTAAGCGGAGTTTATCGCGCGATTTGGGCGAAACTCAGATATTTATCCCAATCTTTGTGGTTGTCATTGACATAGTGTCGTAGGAAAGATTCAATATCAGCATTTATTCTTTCCACAACTCCGTTTTGGGATGCTTTGTAAGGCATGATTTCTACCTTTTTTATCCTCCAGGCCTTGCACAAATCTTTAAACACCTGGCTTGTGAACTCCTGGGCATTATCAGACACAAGAAGTTGGGGAGCACTGTGCCTACATATGACTCTCTCTTGCAGTGCTCGGGCAAATTCTTTACTTGTCCTAGTTTTACAAGGCACTAGTTCGACGTAACGCGTTAAAACGTCACGGAAAACTAGTATATATTTGGCTCCGGACTCGGTACAAGTGGGGAGTTTTCCAATACTATCAACATGGACGCGTGAAAAAGGTGTGTAGGGCAAAGGCCATCTGTTTATCTCTGCTACTGGAGGTTTGTGACCTTTTACTCTAGCACATGACACACAATGGCTGCAATATTCTTTCACCAATTTTGCTAAGTGGGGAAAAGCGTATTTTTCCTTCACTCTCTTTTCTCTGTCCTTATAGGCCCTCCATGTCCGCTGCCCAGCGGGCATGGTCAATTGGTCCTATCACCGTATAGTCATCACTGTCGGGGACCTTGGATGACATAAGATCGCTTCGTGTGGCGTAGTATAAAACACCTCTAATAAGAATGTGGGGATAGGTCTTTGGGTTTTCCTTAACCCATTTCACCAATTTTCCTATTCTTGGGCATTTTTCTTGTTCTTTTATGAAAGTTTCCCTATTCAGTGGAAAGTCTGTTCGAGGTAAATCACCTCTGTTTTCCAACACAGCTTGCATTACAAAAACATTAGGTGCTGGGTGTCTACTCAAATAATCCGGCGGGATATTTGTTTTACCTTTTTTATAAACTATAGTGGGAGAGAAACTGTTTACGAACAAATTCCATCTTGCTAAACGTCCAGTCTGTTGTTTGTTTCTGAAGATGAAACAAAGGGGTTGATTATCAGTGATAATGGTGACCTTATAGCCGAACACTGTGTTTTTGAACTTTTGCAAGCAAAACACTACGGCCAGGCAACTTCCTTTTCCTATCGTAACATAATTCTTCTCACATTGCCTCTGAGTACCCGGGAGACGAAGGAAAGGGGTTTCTCTTTCCCTTCGTCAGTAAGCTGGTACAACACCCCTCCAATCCCGTAGTCACACGCGTCTGTATTCACGAAGAATTCCTTGCTATAATCCGGGGAAATGTGAGCTGTGGTTGTACTACCAACTTATCTTTCAAAGTGTCAAATGCTTTTTGTTGCTTTTCTGTCCATACAAAGGGGACATTCTTTTTTACTAAATCATACAGTGGTTGTGCAACGACTGCGAAATTGTCTATTAAGAAGCGGAAGTACGAGAAGAAACCAAGTATGGACTGTGTCTCCTTGACATTCGTCGGAGGGATGAAACTTTTCATTGTTTCGACTTTCACAGGGTCAGGGCTAATCCCATCTTTACCTATCTTAAATCCTAGATACAAAACTGATGACTGTAAGAAGCTGCACTTGGACAGTTTTACTCTCAAGTTGTTTTCTCGGAAAGCAGTTAGAACTTTTCTCAAATTTTCAAAGTGTTCGGTAACGTTCTTTCCTAGCACTAGTACGTCGTCAAGATAGACCTGTGCAACTGGTCCTAAAAGGTGATTTAAGGCCATAGTCATTGCCCTAGCATAGGAGGAAGGGGCATTGCGGTGGCCAAAGGTCAAGCGGGTAGGACAGAATAACCCTTTCCTAGTCCTAAACGCCATTAGCTTTTGGGTTTCTTCCTCTATTTCTAATGCATGGTAAGCATCGAGTAAATCTATCGATGTAAAAATCGTGTTTCCCCCGAGCGACGTAAAAATTTCCTCTATCGATGGCAGAGGGTAGACGTCCTGGACACTGTAGGAGTTGAGGTAGCGATAGTCAAGACACACTCTTGGCTTTAAACTGTTCTTTTTTGCCACCACCAGTAGTGGAGAAGAATGTGGGCTGTAACAGGCCTTGATATATCCCTTCTCTAACGCCGCATCTGTGTAATCATCGATGTCCTGTAAGTACTTATGGGGTAACCGGTACTGTTTACGGAAGATTACTTTAGGAGCGTCAGGGAGTAGTTCAATTTTAAACTTCTGAAGCGGGCAGACCGGGACAGCATCATCATCAAGTGCTAGTACATCATGGTAATTCACAAAAGATCAAGCAAGTCTTCTAAGTACTCTGGCTTTTCAAGGATGCTGTTCTCAGCGTCTTCCTTTGACATCTTTTCTTCGATGATTTCTCTGTACACTTTTCTTAATTCTGTCCTGGATAGACCTTTGGAGCATGTGGCTACATTGGCTGACACTACTCGCTTGTGTCCACTTATGTCTGGGCTTCTTTCAGCTGATTGGCTGATTAGTGGGTAACTATTACCTAGAGTTATCCCTTTTTTCAAATGGAATTGTTGGTCACTCAAATTTATGTAACTGAGCACAATTCTGTTATTCCTTACGGGACTGACTGTGTTAGCTATATACAGTGGTCCTCTGGAAAGAGCTGGGGTCATGATACACTTTCGCTCCAAGTCAAAAATCATCTTGAGTCTCAGGTCTAACCTTTATGTACCCATATGAGTTGCTTGGCAGTATAGTGTCTTCAATCACTTTCAAATCGATTACAATATCTTCATCGATCATTAAATGTTCATTTGGGTTAGGGTCAGGGTTCGTTGAAGCCTGTAAATTCTCCGATTGAGTCGAACTTTCTTTTTGAGTAGAAGTGTGCTTGTGTTTTGGCTTGGCTCCTCTGGGCGCAGAACTGTGAAGAGGAGGGGAGGCTAGGATCTCTTCCTTTTCTGGGGCTCCGTTCTCCTTGTCTTCGTCGTCAGTTGGGCCGGAGCGTACCGTAGCGATGCCAAGAACTTCTTTATTTCCCTGAGGCGTGGAAGGGCCTCTGCTGGGGGTATTACTGACAAAGTTGCTTCTTCTTCCTGTGGGAAATAACCGTTTGCAGGCGCGGTGGGGATTGACTGACAGGCTTGTCTTCCTTTGCAATGGAAGGGGACCGTGCGCAACATGTGCTGGGTCGACTGACAGGGTTGTCCGCCTT
>JABUQX010021947.1:0-7500 GCA_015478945.1 Trachelipus rathkii
GCATGCACACGATATAATATATATATATATATATAATATAATATATATATATATCATATATTATATATATATATATATATATATATATATATATCGTATAATAATACTATATATATATATATTATATAATATATATATATACTATATTATATATAGTATTATATATATATACTATCATCTCATTATATATAAATATATATTATATATATATTATATATATATATATATATATAGATATATATACAACATAATCAAATAATTTTATATACAAAAAAAGGTAATTATTTAATAAAATCGTTCTTTCTTAAGCATCGTACGTTTGGAAGTTACCGGGGAGAAAATGAAGGCACCTGATATTTCCTGAATTGCAAAATTCTTATTAAGAAATACCCGAAAACAAGAAAAAAGTTACGGCAAAGTGGATCCATCTAGGTTAGGTATAAGTTTACTGCATCGTCGATCCATATAGGTTAGGTATAGATTTACGGCAACGTCGATCCATTTAGGTTGGGCTTTAGTTTAGGACCTTTCTAGTTCAGATTATGATAAGTTTTGTTAAGTATACACAGAATCAATATATGAAAAAAAAAATCAATAAGGACCGAATTTTACACCGAAACATTATTTTTTAACCTACCTTAAATTCTTTAACGTTTTAATACTAAAAGCATTTCCTTTCTCACGTAAAATGTATTTTATTGCTTACTTTATTATTTAATTATTAATATTTAAAAATTTTGTTTCTTTCTTATAGCCAGTTTAATTTATTGTTAGTATCATACACTAAAAATAACGGATTCATATAACTCATAAGGTCATATATATATTATATATATATATATATATATATATATATTATATATATATATATATATATATATATATATATATATATATATATATATATATATATATATAATATATATTGATAGTATTATATAATATAAAAAAAAAAATAATAAAAAAAAAATATAAAAAACAAATAAATAAATATTAAATAATTATATATATATATATATATATATATATATATATATATATTATATATATATATATATACATATATTATATATAATACATTTATATATATATAATAGTATATATATATATATTATACTATTATATATATTATATATATTATATAATAAATAGTTATATATATAGATATATCATATATATATATATATTATATATATATATATATATACATATATCTATATATATATATCTATTATATATATATATATTATATACTGTATATTTAATATATATATATATATATATATATATATATATATATATATATATATATATATCATCTTCCTCCTTTCCCCAAATTGGGAGTGAGATGAGCAGCTTCCGAGAGAGATGAGTGGGAAAACCGTTCACCACAAACACCGCAAGCTATCCAAGCTTTCTAAATCTATTGCTGGCATAGAAGGAGACCCAGAGGTTCTCTACTTAACACGAATTGTCCATTTTTCCAAAATCACCCATCTGATGACTCACTGACAAAGTCTTTAGCCTAAGACCACCGTAACTCAACGGATTCCATATTGGATCCCAATATCGCAACTCCAACTGCTTCACAAGAAAGTGACACTTTTCGTGTGTCAAATGCTTACACTTCCTTCATGGAAACATTCCCATATTTTCCACCTATTTCTAAGTCTGCTTGCTTGGCAGACGCTAATATCGCTTCCATTCCTAAACATGAGCATTTTGGTTCCTCTTTCAACGATCAACCAAATCCACGTAATATGATGGCCTTGGTTGAATTCAACTTATCTCGCATGCATGGCGAAGCCCCATCCAACAAATACCACTGGAAACTTGCTCCTAAAACTAGTCGTACAACCCTAATCTCTATTTTACTGCTATTCCTTATCTCCAGGATTTGTTGCTCCTCCTTAAAGAGACACACGTCTCAGCCTGTCCTCCCCATCTGAATCCACTTCCAATATCACCCCTAGGCACATAGAGACAATAGTCTCAAAAATACAATCCTCATAGTATTTATAACAACATAGCATGGCCATCTTCCTTTAATGGAATTGTCGTGGTACCATTCTAATTTTGAAGTAATTGTTCACCTAATAAACACATGTACACCAAAGTGCATATGCTGCAGGAACTTCAACTGTCATCGCGACTTCTTTCAACAGTCGGAATATAAATCGCCTCTAGCATCTCTAAAAAGAGGTGACAATGATAGGGGAGGTGCAGGAATCTCATTCATAAATCTGTCCCCTATTGTCTAGTCCCCCTTCACATTAGAATTCATGTAGTGGTAGCATGAATTCATCTGTCCACCGACCTTACTGTCTGCTTGATCTACTTGGCTTCGAGTAGTGAGTTTACTAAGGTCGACGTAGCTGATCTTTTTAAGCAGCTCCCAACTCCAGTTGTTATACTAGGAGACTTCAACCTCCGGCAACCCTTATGGGAGACTCTGTCATCTCGTCTAAGTACAAGATCCTTGTAGATCTTCTAGCTCCCTTTTCCCTAGGATGCCTTAATACAGGACTCCGTAATTATGAACGTTTAGTTACGCACTCCTCTTTCCGTATTGATATTTCCTTTTGCTTCCATTCTCTTATGGATCGTTTTACTTGGTCCCGGTTTGATTATTTATTGGGCAGTGACCATTACCCAATAGCATTAAATAAGCTCGCACCGAGAACAATGTTAAAACCAAATTCCAGCTGACGTTATGACCGAGCCGAGTGGGCTCCTTTTCGTCAGACCACAGTTATCCCACTTTCTCCATTCAATAAGAGGTTTCCGACTATTGATGATGCCTTTAACTTCTTTAAAAAATTATCATCACAGCAGCTGAAGCTCGCATTCTGCGATCCTCCGCAGGTAGACGTTCGGCAATCCCTTAGTGGTCCCAAGAGTGTGCACAAGTTAACAGGAAGAAGAAACTGGACGGAATCCTCTTTTCCATCTATTTGGAGTACAGCTTTTTGTAATATCTATTCCCAAACCTGGGAACGATCAAAAGTTGACGGACAACCAAAGACCAATTTCGCTGACCTGTCATACTTGAAAATTAATGCAGAAAATGGTTTCGGGCCGCCTACCCACTGTTCTGGAGAGTCGTCAGACTTTTCAAACTTCCAGTTTGAAAATCGTTAGACCACGGATCCCTTGTTAAAACTGTATTATGACATCTGGGAAGCCTTTTCAACTTTTGAGATGGTTCTTGGTGTCTTTTTTGAATTTGAAAAAGCTTATGACAGAACGTAGAGAACTGGAGTTTTCCTTAAACTCTACTCGCTCAGTTTCCGAGGACAGGTCACTCTCTTTATTAAATGCCTTCTGCCAGACAGATCCATCCAGGTTCGGTAATCTTCTGTTTTACCACGCCATTTTACTCTGGATGAAAGTGTTCCGCAGGGCAGTGTTCTAAGTGTATTATTATTTGCTCTCGAATTCAATGACATCGTTGCTTCTATCCCAGCGACGGTCAATTTTTCTCTCTATGTTGATGACCTGGCGCTATGCTCTATATTGCAGATGCCAGGCAGCCATTTCTTGAAAGGCAACTTCATCTTGCTATTAAGAATATTTCATAATGGTGTATTCACAATGGCTTCTATTTCTCACCCACATAAACTTCAGCATTACTATCTAAGAAAAAAAAAAGAGTCGAAAAACCAGCAATCTTCCTCCCGCAAACCTAACTTTATATGATTCACCCATTCCTGTAACTTCACATAACAAACACACAGCATATCAAACTTCTGAAAACCACTTGTCATCGCGTGCCTTACCTATTACGTCATCTCGCCTCAAAATCTTAAGGAGCTGATCGCAAGTCCCTTTTACGTCTCTACATCGCCCTAATCTAATCGGGTGAGCCTTCAATTTGAATCCGATGCGATGCCACTCTCTCTTCGAACGGAAAAATCATATGCACAAGTTATCTTTGCTTTCAAATCCCAGTACCATCTTCTCTAACACCGATTCTGCAAGAGTTTTCTTAGAATCTTCCTTACTGGCTATTTGCAAATAGAGTTTAAACATTTTAAATTTCCTCAACATCCCTTTGTAAAAGGTGCTGTCGTTCTCTTATGATGAAGGGTATACACCTTGGCTATTCACTGTTTCCACCATTTGCCACCCTGTTGCCTTGTTAAAGGCATCATTCCTGTCTCATTTCTCATTTCACGGTGGATTGACTCCAGTGTTTGCTGACTGCTCTAAAACAGGGGACAGTGTTGGTACGTTGCGTCTGCTGCCGTTCCTGACGGCAACATCTCCCATACCCTCCCCCTTCATGCTTCAATTTTTACGGCAGAATTAATGGTTATAATGATTGCCCTTCCTCAATTTCTATTCCTTAACCAAGACCACTTTTATGTCATTAATACAGATTCTATGTGTTCTAAGTGTATAATTATTACCTAGGCGCTTAAAACCCTCTAATCTAAAAACACAGTGGTATCCGTGGTACAATAATTTCTTCGGCTGGTCTACTCTTGTAAGAAACAAATCATACTATGTTGTACCCCTTCTGGCAACAAATTCGCTGACAGAGGCCAAAATTCTCTACTCTCCTTTTCATAGCTGTTCTAGGTACCTCCCGGATGCCATTCAACAAGATCACCTTCCATCAACTAATTATTATCCTGCTCTCCAAAAAGTCTTCTGGTTATATCGGCAGGAGTGCTGGACGAGTGATAAGCGAAGGGCGAAACTTAGAAAAATTGGTGTCTAGTCTTTCTCTCACCGACGAAAGCTCTTGCACGAGGTGATTCATACTTGCACGTCTCCGTATTGGCCACACCAATATCACCCACAGACCCTTTATGTCATGGGACCCTCTTCCTATATCTGTAAGTTTTCCCTTTGCCATACCCACACAATCCGCTCATCCTTTCTTCATTGATTGTCCCCAACTGGACCCCATTCGCCGTCGCCATTTTTCCCAATTTATGGCCTATAACACCTTCTTAAATGATATCGCATATCTTATCTGAATCCTCCCACTTTAATAGTAACTCTATTTTCTCTTATCTACAAGAATTGAATATTCTCATTAATGTATGATTTTGTTATGTAATATTAGGAAAATTTATAATATAAAGACTTTTTATTTAGTTTGTTATTTATTTTTGATTGAATATTCATTTTGCCACCCAAAATTTCTTTGACATTTAAAATATGTTTGAGCCAGAACCCACCCACGGATATTATTATTCAATTTAGTGTGACCGCTTCTCTGTGGGCCGCTTCTCTGTGGGCCGCTTCTCTGTGGGCCGCGTACTTGAACTCAATATATATATATAATATATATATATATAATATAATAATAATGTGAGAGTTATATATAGTATATATATATATATATATATAATTATATTAGTATATAATATATATATATCATATATATATATATATATATATATATATAGAATATCGTATATATATATATATATATAATATATATATATATATATATATATTATATATATATATTTTATATATAGTATATATACTATGATATATATTATATGATATATATATATTCAGTAAATATAATGTATGTGAGGATTTACTATAAAGGTGGAGCCGAAGAATTCTTTTGAAGAACAATCTATTTGGATCAATAAAGCTTTATTTATTTTTATTGTTTGTTTCTTTATTAATGACTGCAGGAGGGCGTGCAAAATGCTGTGAAATGACAAAAAAAAACACATATAACTCTTTGTTGAGACACATCATATGATATAATATATATATATATATATATATATATAATATATATTATATATAATAGTATATAATATATAATATATTATATATTATATATATATATAAATATATATATATTATATATATATATATATATTATATTTAGATATATATATATATATATATATTATATATATATATATATAGTATAACTATATATAATTATATATATATTATATAGTATATATATATATAGTATATATCTATATATATTATATAGTATCAATTGCTTAAGTTATATATATAATAGTATATATATAGTATAGTATATATATATATATATTTTATAGATATTATATATATATATTACTTATATATATTATTATATAACGTATATATAATATATATATAGTATATATATTGTATTATTATATATATATATATATATAATATATATATTATATATAGTATATATATATATATATATATATTATTATATTATTAAGATTATATTTATATATATATATATATATATAAATATAATTATTATATATACTATTATATATATAATATTATAGTATAATATATATATATATATATATATATATATATATATATAATATATATATATATATATATATATAATATATATATATTTTATATATATATATATATATTATATATATATATATATATATATATTATATAATATATATTATATATATATATATATATATATAGTATATATATTATATATATATATAATATAGTAGCACTCCATTATAACTTTGTAAAAATTTTAATTTTGTTCGTACTTATGCTAAGATTTCGCGGAGCAAAATTTAGCATAAGTCAAGTAATGATATATAACCGTCTGTTTGAGGTACTCGAATTATTTGAAGAGTCAGATAAAATTAACAATAAGAATCGGAAGAAATAAATCTCACTCAAGATACTCTCTCCAGAACTCCTCCAAACTTCAAAAAATTACTTTCGGCAAGGGAGTGTATAATTGATGGAAAAGTCTCGCGACTCTCGAAAACTACGATTGCAAGTTTTCTCCCAAAAAGAAGAGTCCGCAAAGTGTGGTAAACGCGCTGGAAAAGGCTGTGACTACCAATTCGCCTACAAAGGGTATCTCAACAGAAGGGACTTTGTTACTTTACTTTTCATTGAATATCTTTAATAAAAACATCATTTCAAATATGGATCTTTAAATTTCCATAATCTTATATAGGGTGCTTGCTCAACAAAAATAACTTAGTAACAAGTTTTTAAACCTATAAATTATATATATATATATATAATATATATATATATATTATATATATATAGCTATATACTATGTCCCAATATATATAGTATATATATTATTATTATATAATTTCTCTGATTAAATAGATATATTATTTTTTATGATACTAATAAATTAATATTACTTTCACGTTAAAAGTTGAGAAAAATAAAACTAAGAGTGAAGAATTTTTTTTTTACGTATTTTCTACGAATTATATCAGCCAACACATTTCGTCATGAAGAATTTTTAATTTGTAATTATGTAGTTACCATTTTTCTTTATAAAGTGTTCCTACAAACTTTGAATAAATTTAAAATTCCAAAAATTTGATAAATTTCAAAAGAATTTGGTTGTTGGGGGTTAAATGACTTTCATGTAGGGTTGCCTTGGGTTGTGGGTATATGTTTCTCTCCCTGGAGCTCTTTCCCCAGGAGAGTTTTGCAGTGCACTGCGTAACTCTCCTATTCCTTAATCTACTGAGTTACGACATTTTAAGAAGG
>JABUQX010021947.1:10000-45150 GCA_015478945.1 Trachelipus rathkii
TATATATATATATATATATATATATATATATATATATGTGTATATAGTGTTTTTTCTTCTTATATATATATATATATATATATATATATATATATATATATATATATATATATATATCTTTATATATACTATATATATATATATATATATATATATTCAACTATATTTAATCTTCCTCTCTTTAAAGCTCACGTCTGCGCTCACCTGAGTTTGCCTTAGGCTGGGGATTGGGTGGGGCTTTTCATGTTTTATTTTCTGAAAGGGCTCAGCCGTGAATGGTGGTTAAGTGTTAAAAATATATATATATATATATATATATATATATATATATATATATATATATATATATATATATATATATATATATATATATATATATATATATATATATTATTGTATATATTGCACAAACCAACCGTAAGAGGTGAGTTAGTTTTTAAAATTAATTAAGAAATTAGATTGCCTTCGGACTTTCTCACAATAGGAAGGATTTAATAACGCTGAAGAAAAAGGTACGAAAGGATTTGGGATGGAGACAAAGAAAAAGAATAATCAGGAAAATATCCCGCAGAATAGCGGTAAGTCTGGAATTATTTTAAAGTTACGTTTTTTATTAATAGAGATGTTTCCTTTTTAAAAGAAAAGTTTATAACTGAAATATTATGTGTTTTAGGGATTAAACTTTGGGACTAAAGGCTGGAAAACTAATTACTGACGAGTGAAAACTAATCTATGGAGTCCGATGCTATGAAGATAGTTGATTAAAACGAAAGATCCCGTCTTAACTCTGGAGTGAATAGAAGTGTATCCAGTTGGAAAAAGTACAATCGCCTCAAAGTTGGAACCAGATAAATTAGAGTTGCGCGTCAAACACAAATTAAGGTTTAAACAGGATTCGATAAACTTGTGAGGTATTCGTGAATGTGTGCTTATAAATTGCGTAAGTTGTACTGCTTCCTTTTACTTATTTTGACACTATTTAATTTCAAGTAGCTATATTGCTTTAATTCAGAGTGTTGTTATTTATTGCTAAAGTTTGAACATTGCTTTTAAAATAAAGAAAAGAACTTTTTGGAATAAATTAGTAAACGAACACTTTTTAAAGATTTTGGTGATTATTATTTATATATTAAAAGGTCTTGAACATTGCTTTTAAAATAAGAGAAAAGAACCTTTTGAAACAATTTAACATGTGCTTGTTATTTGTAGCTGAACTGCTCACGTGACTTTTGGGTTTACTTGTCCTTTTGCTTCCTCAGAATTTGCTCCACAGGCTGTGCGTTTAAATAGAACTTTTGCGAGAATAAGGTGTAGATATTATGAGAAACCATTTATTAAAAATTACTATAACCATTTATTCGTATGTATTGTTATTGTTGAAATATTAATTATGAAAATTATTGTTTATTCTTTCACCCTCCATTTTTGCACTATGTAAATCAGGTATATAACACAGGAATAGGGATTCATTCCGCTACATTTGGTGGCATCGTAGTGTGTTGGAGAGAACCCTTTTGAAAAATAAATAGTTGCAATGATGGAGGGAGGTAAAGTGAATCCAAGAAATAAATGGGGACAAATTATGAAATGTGTAGTTTGTAGGGAAGAAACTCATTTTGGGGTAGATTGCCCTTTAAAAGGTAAGTGGGCGAAGAAGAAAGTGGGGGAGGGAAATACTGAAGATACTAAAAATGTGGGGGATGATAATATGACATACCGAGTTGATAAGTTTAAGGACAAAGAAAGTTTAGAGGCAGAAAAGGAAAGATTAAGAATAGCAATACAGTTGCAGCAAGAGAATGATGATAGGGCATACAGAAGGTGGATGCAGAAAATGTATGACAAAAATAAACCACAAGAGAAGGAAAAGTTAGATTAATTATAAGGATGATTGGTAAGTTTATGTTGCTAGTAAATTCGTTTATATTATTCAGAATATCATTTGGTTAATTATTTTGTATATATTTTTTTTTTTCTCTCGATTGTTATGGTTTGGTTCGTTCTTTTGAGTTTGTGGTCACAAACTTAGGAGAGGAGAAATGTAGATATTGCACAAACCAACCGTAAGAGGTGAGTTAGTTTTTAAAATTAATTAAGAAATTAGATTGCCTTCGGACTTTCTCACAATAGGAAGGATTTAATAACGCTGAAGAAAAAGGTACGAAAGGATTTGGGATGGAGACAAAGAAAAAGAATAATCAGGAAAATATCCCGCAGAATAGCGGTAAGTCTGGAATTATTTTAAAGTTACGTTTTTTATTAATAGAGATGTTTCCTTTTTAAAAGAAAAGTTTATAACTGAAATATTATGTGTTTTAGGGATTAAACTTTGGGACTAAAGGCTGGAAAACTAATTACTGACGAGTGAAAATTAATCTATGGAGTCCGATGCTATGAAGATAGTTGATTAAAACGAAAAGATCCCGTCTTAACTCTGGAGTGAATAGAAGTGTATCCAGTTGGAAAAAGTACAATCGCCTCAAAGTTGGAACCAGATAAATTAGAGTTGCGCGTCAAACACAAATTAAGGTTTAAACAGGATTCGATAAACTTGTGAGGTATTCGTGAATGTGTGCTTATAAATTGCGTAAGTTGTACTGCTTCCTTTTACTTATTTTTGACACTATTTAATTTCAAGTAGCTATATTGCTTTAATTCAGAGTGTTGTTATTTATTGCTAAAGTTTGAACATTGCTTTTAAAATAAAGAAAAGAACTTTTTGGAATAAATTAGTAAACGAACACTTTTTAAAGATTTTGGTGATTATTATTTATATATTAAAAGGTCTTGAACATTGCTTTTAAAATAAGAGAAAAGAACCTTTTGAAACAATTTAACATGTGCTTGTTATTTGTAGCTGAACTGCTCACGTGACTTTTGGGTTTACTTGTCCTTTTGCTTCCTCAGAATTTGCTCCACAGGCTGTGCGTTTAAATAGAACTTTTGCGAGAATAAGGTGTAGATATTATGAGAAACCATTTATTAAAAATTACTATAACCATTTATTCGTATGTATTGTTATTGTTGAAATATTAATTATGAAAATTATTGTTTATTCTTTCACCCTCCATTTTTGCACTATGTAAATCAGGTATATAACACAGGAAAAGGGATTCATTCCGCTACAATATATATATATATATATATATATATATATATATATATATATATATATATATATATATATATATATATATATATATATATATATATATATTATTTATTATTTATATATATATATATATATATTTATTATTATTATTATTATTATTGTGTGTATTATTATTAATGTGTATCCTCCTCTTCTTTCCCAAGACTGGGGTAAGGTGCGTGACATGCATCGGAAAAGAAAAGTAGTAGAAAAATATGACACAAGTCGAAAATAAAGCCCAGCCTTACCGTCCCGCCCCCTCTATACCTATTAGTGAGAACTCGTCGGACTCAGAAAATCCACCCTAGAGCTTCACGGGACCGCGACGGACCCTCACTATGACATATCGTTAAGTGTATTGTTCATCCCCTGGCCCAGATGGGCCACAACCATACCCCCTCACAAACCCCTCCATTCACTCCTATCATGCACCTTTATTCTCGACTCTGCCAAACTCACACTTCACTCCTTCAGACATTCGTTCAGTGACTCAATATACTTTTTCTTCGGTCTCCCAGCCGGTCGATTCCAAACACACTCACCACTATACATCCACTTAACCAACCGACTGTCATTCATCTTTTCCATATGACCAAACCATCTCAACGTACTTTCATTTATTACCTCATTTACCCCTTTCTTCACAACACGTAACTCTCTAATACGTTCATTCCTCATTTTATCAATTCTTTTCACACCTAACATGCCCCTAAGATTGTCCATCTGAACACATTGAACTTTAGATCTATACCTATATTTAGACATAAGTCTACTTTACTATACATAGGCTAAGACTTTTTCACCTACTGTAAGACCCTAAGCACTCAAGACTTGGTCCCTTATATATATATATATATATATATATATATATATATATACATATATACTACTATATATACTATATCTCCTATATATAACTATATATACAATATATATCTTATATATATATATATATATATATATATATATATATACTGTATATATATATATATATATATATATATAATATAATGACTGGAGGAGAGCAGGGGTAGTTCTCTTGTATATGGGTAAGGGAAATCAGGGGAACTGGAGAAGTTATATTGGAAATAGTTTATTGAGTGTTATGGTGAAGGCTTATGCAGATAATTTCGTTGAAAGAGTGTTTCGAACTACTTAAGGAATGATTTTTTGAATAACTATGTGTATTTAGAAGTGGTGAAGGATATTCGGATTAAATTTGTGCTTTAAACAAATGAGTGAGAGAATGAGGGAGAAAATGAAACTGTAATTAGGTTTTATGTATTTGAAGCATGATTATGACAGGATTAAGAGTTATGTTCTGTGGATGGTGTTAGTGATATAAGGTGTTGATGAAATTCTTTTGAATAGAATCTAAGGTTTACATGTATGTATGTAAGAATAAATGGAGTGTTGGGTGAATAGTGTAATATTAATAATGGATTGAGGAAGGGATTTGTTATATTTCCATGGCTGTTTAATTTGTATTTACGAATTATTAAGAATTAAAGGTTGGGTGGCATGGGGCATGGGGCATGGGTTAGACAGATGGAGAATGGAAGATAGTAGAGGGTGCCCTGCTAATTGTACTCGCATGATTTTTTTCGGTAAATTAGAAGAAAGTTTCAAAGATGAGTGAATTGGTAGACAGGTTTGACAGGCCTTGCCAAAGGGTAGGTTTTAAAGTAAAAATAGATAAGAGAAAAGTGATAGTGAGAACAGTCAGCAGTGTGAAATCATGTTTGATGGTAGGCAACTCGAACAAGTATCTGAGTTTAAGTATTAAGTATTAAGTATTAAGTATTAAGTATTAAGTATTTTTGATGATAAGGGAATGATGGATGATGAGAAGTGTGGTAGGAAAGTTTTGAGTGATAGGAGGGTGCTTGTGCGATTAATTTTTGATTAATACAAAAGGACTAAATCTTAAGAGCGCTAATGTTCCGCATGTACCTGTGTTAATATATAGTAGCAAAACAATGGTGTGAAATGAGAGGTGTAGATCTGAGATGCAGTCTGTTCAGATGAATAATTCTAGGGGACTGTTATTGAAATGTGTGATGTGAACAAAAGAGCGAATGAGAAAATAAATATATTGTATTAAGAATAAAGATGTCGATAATTATTTTTCTTCTTTTATTATCAATAAATTCACGTTTAAATTCAATTTGTATTATCTAGCAGCCAATGTTAATAAAATTTACTAGTCAATGCGATGATTGCTGTAACTCGAGTCCCGGCCTTTCTGAGAAGCTTAACATGGTAAGCATGAAATTGCTCACGGCGAAAACACTATAAGAGCTTGCTTAAACTTAAGAGCAAGCAAATACTTTGAGAGAGAGAGAGAGAGAGAGAGAGAGAGAGAGAAGGAAGAGAGAGAGAGAGAGAGAGAGAGAGAGAGAGAGAGAGAGAGAGAGAGAGAGAGTAACGTTGTTCGGAAAAATGACGAGGAATTATTTTTTTTTTTTTTTTTTTGCTATTCTGTTCAGGTTGCCACATCGACCATGTCATGGCCAAATTTCAAAATATTTTAGCGATAAATTAATGAAAGAAATTATTTCAAAGAATTAGAAAATAATCATAAACGTTCGAAATTTACATAAAAAATAAGATATAATAAATACAAAAAAAATAATGCGAATATTTTAATTAAATTTTGGAATTAGGAAGAAAGGAGGGAAAATACCGTAAGATGGAGAAATAGGCTTGTTTGAATCTGTATTGTAAGTATCACTTAGGTGTCTGTTTCAATGTGCGTGCGTATTTCAAATTTTTTTAAAATTTTCATGTTTGGCAGCTTTTTTAAATGCCTTGTGATAGAGATCTCGAATATAAAATTGAATGGAAGAAAAATATTCATTCGGCTGCAGAAGGCCCTTGATTCTTGTAGGGATGCTTTCCGTAAGCTCTGTCGTTTTGCATTAAAATGTGTTGAGACTTGGACGAAAATTAAAAAATTCCATCACGAGTTTTAATGAGTTGGTGTTACACGATAGGTATACTCCATTCAAAGAAGAAGCAGGAGATCAGAGTTTATCTTCAAGTTAAGAAACTTGAGCTAGACCCGTAGTCATCACAATACTCACTGCTATCAAATTATACAAGTAACGCTTTATGATTTCAATATACATCAAAATAAATATTAAATATATATAACCAAACTATAATATATATTATAATACATATATATAGTAAATTATAATAATAATTATCACAAACTAATAAACAACCAATCATATAACTCACATACCATAACATAATAAATACACACTATCAATTAATCGTAACTGATATAACCACTAAATCAATACAAATATAAAATATAAATGAAATACAACAACAACCTATATTGAATATACTAATATATATACAAATCAATAACATAAATATAATATATAATACACTGTAATATAATACAAATCAATAATACTATCATATAATAATATATATAAGATAAGTACACTAATAATATATAATATACATAAAACATAGTATAATACTACTATATCTAAACTTGTTATTCATAATGATCTATCATATAATCTACATATAAATATACCCTATTATACACAATACTAAAATATAATCAGTAACGCTCATATCTTACACAATAATCATATACACATCTAACTATTTATACACACAACCTACTGGATAACAGTAAAATAATTTATTAATATATATAACTAAACAGTAAAATACCTATATAATTATATAACATCATACATAATCACTATTACTATACATACTTAAAAACCTACTAATATAACTACAAATAATAATGATAGTAAATACCTTATAAAAAAATCATATATATATCTAGATACTATCATGTATAAGAATCTGTGTAAAGCAACATATAGTATTTTAAAACTAAAATAATTTATAATAGATCTGTCTGATTAAATATATTAAAAGTTAAAACCTACACAATTCATATATATTAAAATATACACATGAGAGTTTTGCAATACATAGGTTATACCTATATAAGACATATATATACATATGTGCTATAACATATATTATATATTAAATAGATATTATATATAAATAATATATATATAATTTATAGTTATAAATAATAATAATATAATAAATAACAACAAAAATAAATATATAAAATAACTAGATCTCCTCTGTATTAACAGTATACTATATATATCATATATATACTATATATATATATATAATTATATATATAGTATATATATTATTGAATACTATATATAGTATATATATAATTAATATAATCAGTATAATATATAATATATACATATAATATATAAATAAATATGCAATAAGATACAAAATCCACTTATATATAATATATATTTAATCAAAATACTAATAATACTATATATATGACAATAAATACATTAATATATAACAAATATATAAATAAATACATATAAGTACACATATAACTTTTATATATATTATAATATATATAAATATAGTATATAATATATACTACCAATATCAAATATACCTAAGATACTTATATAACTATACACTATCATCTATAACACATATATACAACCATAATACATATAAACTATATATATAACAATATAATAAAAAAAACATATATACATATACATACATATCACACAATAATAGTTATCGAGTTACTAATATTATATATATATCGATATACATCTAAAACTGCTAGCACAGTCGCAGTTTGAAAATTAAAACAAATTATAAATCTCAAAATTTAGTTATCAGACCACCAAAAGCACCATCGAAAAGTTGTTAACGAGGAAGTGTTTTACACTAGAACACACAACACACCTAAAACAAGAGACATTATAAATCATTCTGCAGCACAGATATACATAACAAAACTTTCCGTCTATGGAGAAAATCTACGATTCAATGTTGACCAGACTATGAACATTTTACACACTCGGGTCAAGTGTCAAACAGGGCTTAAAATCAGAGAGAGAAGATTAACAGTTTCCTTGTTTTGACACTGCGAGCGTGTTTGTAGGTTTTCTATCTTCTTATGCATGACTGAAGTACATTTGTGGAAAATGTATTCAATCAACACAAATCTATTAGCATTGCAGAATATTATTGCTGACTACATATTTACTAATATATATATATATATATACTATACTAATATACTATTTATTATATATATTATATATATAATATATATATATATATACACTATATATAGTATATATAATATATATTTAAGTTCCACAACCTCAACGGGTCATAGCCCTATTACAAGGAGGGAACTTCTAGGTAATTTCTACCTAGTATCCGAACTAGCGATTCCGAACCCGGCGCCGCTTGGCCAATAGCGACTTCCGTCCGCTCTATCCATTTGTGCACGGTATATAATTAACTTATATATCATATATATATATATATAATATATTAATAATACTATATACTTATATATACTACACTAGTTATAGTAATATCACACTATATATACCGTAACACTATAATAATTAATAGTAACTAATATATATATGTCTATATAAGTATAGAATAATATATATATATATAATATATATAATATATATATATAATATAATATATATAATTATATGTAGTATGTGTAAAACGGGGGCTCACCAGCCCACGACCTTGCTCCCGTTGCGATCGCAAATATCGCTGTAAACGCTTCGCTCGTTTTAACATACTACTCGTGTAAAGGTTTTGTTTACGAACAAAGAGTGAAGTTGGAAAGATGATTTTGGGCGGTGACACACGATGAAATATATTTGTAATTTTGTTACGAAGGCTACCCTCTCATTTCGCTCAGCACACACGGCTACCAGCACTCTTGCTCCCTTCGCTCGCAAATAATGCTGGTAGAATTCGCTTCGCTCCCGTTTATACATAATATCTTTGTAAGGTTTTTGTTTCCGAGAACACATTGAAAAATTGAACTTATAATAAAATTTACTTATAAAACAAATACAAATTATGTGTTCATCCCACACCATAACACAACACTTAACGAAAAAATCGGGCATCGCGATTCTTTAAAAAAGCACTGGGCGCAAAAGCAATGAAGTTTAGAAAGTAGATTTCATCTTCTCATTCCCAATATACGCACAATACTTAATAACCATTAAATACTATATCATGAATAAAATATTTAGAGAAAGTTATTGACAAATATTACACTTACAATAAAGATTATAAAAAAAATAGATAAATACGGCAAATCTCAACGATGAATTAGAGGAGACATTTCAACAGATAAGATTAAAAGAATTTCAAAGAAAAAATTCATTTAATGTTCAATTTACTAAAATTTATAAATTACTGACAATATGTGGTGTCAAAACTGTTAATAATATATCTGATTTTCAGAAAGTTTCAAACAAAAGAGAAATTACATTAAATGAATACAATCAAAATATGAGAAATACAGGTAATCCAGACAATTGTGATTTAATGATAGTTTAAAAGGAGTCTTAGACATTAAAAAGTAAGAAATTTTAAATGATACAGATGTTACTTTTAACTTTTGCACTTCATTAAAATAATTTTACTAAGGATATGTAACCGATCAAGGTTTTTTAAAATGATTTAAAATTTGATTTAATATTTATATGACAAATCAATTATAATAATTAAATATTTTTAATTTCATACATTATTTGAATCATCATCATCATCACCCATTATGCTATGATTTCCATAATAATAAATGATTTCAAGACTTTGGTTTTAATCCGTTCATCAGCTAGCTTTATTATCCCTTTTTGACTATTATATATTACTATTTATTTTTCCCAAAAAGATCTTTAATTTTTCGACATCATTACTTGTAAAGGTTTCTAGTTCTACAAGAGATTCTTTATTTAACTTTCTTGTCCGGTAGTACTACTTCATTAATTTTTGAGAATATCAATACTTATGAAAAGTTGTTCATTTATTACTAATAGAAAAAAAATAAGTTTATGAAAATTAATTTGATGATAAATCTCTCCACCAATAGTATTGCATGTTTAATAATCAGCCTTTCTAAAAAAGATCCACTTGCTTCATCCATTCAACTAGATTCACATATCTTCTGGTAAGAAATACATTAGTATTCTCATCTTCCTCCTCATATCGTAGAATTGCATACATTGCGAGACCCACACTTTGTATTTATTTTTCTAAGGTCAATTAATGTTATTAATCACATCTTTATTTAAAATCAGATAGTTATTTGTAGTGGCGTGCACCGGGTAACCAGCTTGAATAGTCAAAATTTTTATAGCTCTATTTGTTTTTCCATGCTATTTATTATAGAGAAAAAAAAGTTTCTGTTTTATATTTATTCTTTATTCTATAAACTTTATTTTTCATAATTCTTTCTTTATACGTTTTTCTTTCCCAATCATATAAACATTAATTAATCGGTAATTTATACGAGGTGGGGGCCGCTGCGCCTCCACCCTCCTTTTATCATTTATCAAACTATTTTTGTCTTCTTCGCTACATAATCTTTTATTATTTTACTTTTAATAGTTTAACTGTTCATATCATTCAAATCTGCTACAACATCATATTCTACTCTCATAACTATCTGATTCAGCTTTCTAAACTCCTCATCTCCTTTCTTTAGCAAATTTTTCTTCTTTCCCTTTTCCATATTTTCTTTCTCTCATCTCTCTAGACACCCCTCATCATTTCTCTCTAAATCATTACAATCCATCGTAATTTTCTTATATCAATATGATCATCTCCTAATATCATCTTTTCGGAAAGGTCATTTGATTTCCTAAATTCGTATTTTACGAAACATTTTGAAATAGTGTGCACTAGGATTTCATTGTTAATATCACTTTGCACACTTGAAAATCTATGATATCTCCTTCGTTAAGGTGAATGCTTTTATTCTATTTAATTTTAAAATCTGTATCACTATTTTTATATATAGTTTCATATCTTTACATTCATCTCCATTGATAAAATAACATTCAAACTAAAATAATATCGATCGTTCATCTGAGAGATGCCAATTCTAATTTGTATACTAAAAATCACTCACATGGCATAAAACATAACCCATTTTCCTTCGAAGATGGTCCTTTCATTCCTAATACCAAATGTGCACAATTTCCTATTCTAATTTGAATTTAAGTTTGAAATATTATTGTTTCGTAAGCACATGTTTGCTTTCTTTAAAATTATTTATTTTTCACTAAGAGCTTAGAAACTCTGTTTATTAAATCCGTTCTTTTAAGACGTTTCCAAAACCACTACTTTTAACAAGACGTTATTAATGCATCTATCAAAGAGTTGAGATTTTATTTTTTCTTCAAACCAAATTTTCTTTAATATGATCACCTTCAAGATTGGTAACCAACGTGCTATTGATATTAATTCACTATTTCCTCGTCTGTATTCACATTCTTACAACCATTACTTCTTGTTTCTTTCACTAAATTACTCTGTATACAATTTTGTAGATAAACGCCGTCTCGTTTCTTCTCGAGGATTAGCCCGCATTTTTGCAGGCCTTTATTATTCGATATCAACACACACTTTACCTTCCTCATTCTAAATTTTTAAAGTCCACATCCTGCAAAGTCCTGGAGGATCCCTGAGGACATCGAGGACCTCGCGGGTCCTGGTCCTCGCTTCTTGTTAGAGGTCCTTCACCAAAGTTATTAACACTCATTTATTGTAGAGAAAAAACGTTCTTGTAGAATTAGCTGAAAATATTAATTTCAAATACGGTTACTAACCCGAAAAAGACACGAATAAACAAAAATGACCGCAAATAACTTCATTCAGTTTTATGTATTTGAAACGTTGATAGACAAATTCGCATGAATTATAATTTCAATCAGTCGGAGGTGAAAACACCGACATGAATAACAGAAGTAAGAGCATAACGTTTTTACAATCTCTTAAACCAACATGTCCAATGAGTCCCTGAACCTTAAATTGAATCCAAATTTAATATTCCATATTTCTTTTTATTATGATTTTTTTTAGAAGAGCATCTCTCATATAATTGCCTTCACAGTTTGGAATTTTAGTTGATTCAATATATTTTCATATGGATACATGTATTGACTCAACGCTTTTCATTCGGAATACTTCAAACTTTTGTCATGGTTTTAAAAATACACCCTCAGCCCAGTTTTTCGACGAGGGTAAGGTTTTAAAAAAAAGACCTTTTCCATAGTTTGTTTCTTTTTTTTCCATTTGAGGTCTATGCTTCGTGGGTCATTTGCTTTGAGCTGTCTTTTTAATCATTTACAGTCTTGTATAGCACTAGCCTCACCAGCAAGAGAACCGACAGTGGCAAGCTGCTAGGTCAATGTTGCGAAGTGTTATTGAAAAAACCTCCATGTTTTTTGCTAAGCGCTGTTATTTTGATGATTATGCTTAATTTTAAATTAAACCAATATAATACCTTTAAAAATTTAGCTTTTTGAGTTAGAGTTCGAGAAGAATATTTTTCCTTTACGCTTGGGATTGACTTCTTAAATGAATAATACCACACTTTATTTATCGCGCTTGTTTTAACTTCTTTAACCTGATCTGGATGTAAGAATATACTTTTCATATCGTTAGTACGTCATCTTATTTAAGAAGAAAAAAATTATCTATATATACATAATTTATATATAATTTTTTCCCATTTTTTTAATTACGTAAAATTTAAAAGGGGCGCTTGGAAATACGCTGCGTAATCCCACCTCTGTATTAATTTATTTATAATTTTTTCATATATTTTAATCGTAAAATGTTTTTCCGACGCCATGATGAGCCTACAGCCATGGCGTCGAACATCCTATATACTTTAATATTTTTTATTATTTATAATTACTTTTAAATACAAAAGGGGGTGGTGTGTTCACCCATCCCCTTTCAGTAAACTTTTTATTATTTCTATATTTATATTAGAAGTAAATTGAAGTTTTTAACTTCTCCACATTCGAGACATTGTACCTCTAAGCATCACTACTTTTATTTGTCATAACCTTTGGAACATTTTCAGTATTTGTTATTTTTTTCTACAATGAACAACAATAAGTACTCATTTATTTAAGTAGAAAAAACATTAAAAAATGCACGATATTCATTTTATTTCCATCAGATTGTAATTTCACAAGTCGATCTGATAATGACTCACGCATAAGCCTTGTATTGATATATTTTTCTTAAAAGTTGCTCTAATTTTAAAATCTGTCACTGAAGTGTTTTAATTTTCAGATTGTCTACTTACATCAAAATACTAGCATGGGATACAAGTTCCGGTATTCTATGACACCAAAAAAAACAATTTTCTCTTTTATTTTACAATGATTAGAATAATCTGATAGCATTTTATAGGGGGTTGTATAATAATTCTCATTAAAAATCAAGTTCCGAAGATCCATTCTCTGGATATCTTTCGCTATTTTAAACTGAAACAAAAGCGTTAGTCACACGTTATCATCATGATTAAATATACTCTATCATAATTTGATTATGCCCATTTGGTTTCTTGAAAAAAGCCTAAATTATAATCGAAGGTTTCTCCAGATCCGGCGTTCATTCATCTCCAAAATCGAACTTGTTGTTGTCCTTTGAAAATTTTATAACTCTCTTTTATTGATTCACACTGTCTATTCAAAAATTAATATTTAATGTAACTTTATTTTGAATATCTTAATACAGTTTTATTAATATTCATCTGTAATTGTTACGTGTGGGATTCTCCAATACTAATTCTTGATATAAATACCACCCATCAGGAACATTTATAAGTACAATCAATCGTTTTTAATCCCACACTTAATATAACATCATTATCTATCTTCTTTTCCTTCTAATGTAAGCTGATGTTTATGCCATACATTACTATTATATAAATTTTCGCAAAAGTCCAAATATATGACATGTAACTGGGAATAGCTACACTAAAATTTCCTCCGACAGTTCTTAAAATACAGTATGAATGTGGTCCTCTCCATACTATCCCAGATTCATTAATTTCTTTGGACATACCTTAATTCATATTTATTCCAGGTGACCACAGCCTAAATTCATCTACCTTCTAAATTAACTTGAGAAGCATCAATTGTTAAAATTCCTTTCATAGTTGATGCTTGTCCAGGATTTGGATATTATGAAGAAAGGTTTAAGATAGAAATATTCAAGCTCTTGAAAATATACATGAATCGTTATTTATTAAATTAATATATAATTCGTATCGTTCAACATTCAAAGGTTGATCTTTTATTTCAATGTTTGATGCCATCTATCCCTTTTTTTAAAGATCCCTTGATATAAATATAACTTCTAGAAAGTAGTAAAAAATTCATCCTGATTTTGAACTGATATTTCCTTATTCCTACAGGTGATTGTAAATACTAACTACTGTAATGGTTCATATTCCTGATAATTTTCCACAAATCTTTTTAATTGAATCATCTCTCTGCATTTGATCCTTCCAATTTTAAAATATATGTCTCCATTTAATTATAGAGAGACAAAAAAGTTTTCATGTTGCATTTTAAAGCTATCGAAGTGAGTTATTTCTTCTCCTCGAAGATTTAACGGAGTTTAATGATATCTGATCAGTAATGCCACACACTGATAATTAAATTAACAAAGTTGAATTTGTTATCGGGGTAGACTATACTACTGTATTAGGCTCTCTCATTATTTATAACCGGCGAGGCAACTTCGGGAAAAGAAACTATAATCAAAATTGGTTTTGAATGTCTCCATTAAGATATAGAACACTCCTATACTATATCATTCAATTAACTACAGATTAGAATTTAACTGGGAAATATTAACATGTTTTTCTACTTTTCATGTTTTCGGGGTGTAGCTAAAATCAATATGAAGGAATTAAGCAAAGATTTTTTAAATGACTTTTCATCGAAATATATAATAATAAAATTATGCCTTCCAAACATGAATAATACATTTCATAGCTATGTGGTTTGCTTCACAATACTGAATGCTTCTGAATGCTTATTTTTAAAAAGATGTTCTTGAATGTAATTATTAATTGCTTGATTATAGCTCCTGTCTGGAAATAATATTTCAAAACTTCACCGGTTATATGCCTATATATGCAAATTTTTTATTTGATTCATCAATATTTGGTACTGATTTATACGTATTTATATTTAATATAACGCTATTCCATGTGCTTTTAAACCCTTTTCTAATTTTAAAAAAAAGGTAAAAATTATATTTGAAATCAGATGCACACCTAGATAACACAATGCTCATAATTAATTATCGAGAAAAAAGTTATTTAGAAGATCTTTTTATATTCTGTATCAAATATACACTCTTAACAGTTCATTCTATTAAAGCTTGTAACTCATCTAATTACATTAGTATTACCATTGAATTTCTGAAATAATATTCTATGTTTTAATTACCAAGCTCATTAAGGATCCTGAAGGTCCTGTTTAATGTGCGGTAGTCGGAAGGAATTTCAGGTACTCTCCTAAACACTACGTTCTTTTCGGGGAGAATATCGCCACAACATCACACTGCTTTTCTTCTTGGTGTTAACACACACGCTTGATTTTAATTCAATTCAGCAATTTAAATATTCTATCATATAAACGAAATTCTAAAAAAAACATCTTATATTTATCACCCTTATTCGATTTAGCAGTACTTCCATCGTATTTAAAAAACGCTTTAGTTTGAATCATTATTTTCTTATAAGTTATTATAGATCATTACGGAAAATTCTACCAGGATTTTTCAATGCTTAAGAAAGTTTCCATAAGACCTTCAGTACCGCAATATTGGGTTTTAATCATAATAAGATTTATTATCCATTCAAATTTTAACTATTGTGTTCCTAATTTGAAAAATGTATCACCCCCCTCCTCTGTCATTTAATACCGAATCGCGTTGTCATATTATTTAGGATAATAATGTAAGCTCTCGCAAATATTTTCCCCGTCTATTTTTCCTAACTTTGTAAATTTAATAATTTAGGAGACTAGGTGATGCTGATCTTATTCAATAGGCTACACAGAATGTGACGTGAAGTAACGAAGCTGGTAGTTCGTTTGTTGAAGTTCATGAAGTATTTACTTCTTTTTATAGTGTGTTATTTCCTTAATCGGTTTCAAATAATGGTGTAGATGTAGTTTTAATATTTCTTGATGGATATACTTGTTCACCTAATTTCGTTTAAAATCTTTTCTGAAGTTTCTTTCTAATATTTACCAAATCTAGATCTCTTCTAATTATAACGTATGCCGATTTATATAGAGAAAAGAAACATCAGACATCTAAATCAACTTAAACATCAAAAAATCAAACAGTGTAAAACTATCAACCACTACCATGCATGCCCACTAACAGTTCTTTCTATTATTTCACGTTACCGCAGGTTCTTTTTCATTTATCCAAGATGTTGTACTGTATCCTTTCCATTTACCTATATTTTTTCCTTTATTTCTTCTTTAATATTTTTTCCACACACTATTCACATTCATATTTCAACCCATTTTCTTGTTTCACTAAAAAGCTTCATACATCTCTTCGAATCTCACATCTATGTCCTCTTCTATTTTATATTATAGGATTTGTTTTTCATCTTCAGATAATAATAAATATTTTTCTGTATATTTTGTAAGATAACCTTTTCTAAAATCTTTATATTTTCTGCTGATTTCTGTACCTACTGTCCCAAGGTTAGAATTTGGCGTTTCCTAAGTTTTAGACTTAGTAGGCAAGGTAAATAAATTTTTCAATACACAACTTTACTATTCTTCTCTAAAGATGACCTTGTTCAGGGTCATTTTAATAACTTCTATGAGACACTTGTATTTATACATTTTTTTGACTATAATATCAGGGAGAATATCATTCCATTTCTCTTGTTTTGTTTTCTGTAAAAATTTCACATTTTTAGATTTAAAGTTCTGTTAAATTCTTTACTACTACTATGAGCTTTCGGTTTCATTCTCTGTAGCGAGAACAATGTATTCTAATGTTTCTAAATAGCTCATTGAGTCTGTTTATTTATGAATTCGAGTCCTTTACCCGTATGTATTTTTCTAGGAATTCTTTCCTTAAATATATTTGAAACGCCTCCTGCGATATCATTTCCAGTTTCTTTTTGATAGGAGTAAGCCCAAGCGTATTACTGAATATATCTATAGATGTTAATACGAAAATTCTATACTTTTTATTCTGAGCATTTATATTGTTTGCCATGTCTACTAAATCAGCTTGCATTGATCATCAACACTAGAGACCATCACTCTTCTCTTGAAATTCACTGTTTTATCGGTTTTTATGCATATGTGTAAACGTGTTTGATGATCTAGGGCCAGTCTTACTATCTTAGAATAACCCGCTTTCTTCGTACTAAATCATTCGATCCTGAGTATCCAGTTTTAAGATTATAATAATTTCCTCAATTTTTCAGAGCCCGATTTTCCGAGCTCTTTACCCCGTTGGCCGTTTTTTGATGGTAATTCACATTCCGAATCTTGATTTCATTCCCATTACTCCTGTGACTAATCTCGCGTCTTTTCTAACGTACTCTCGTTCATTAGGATCTAACGCAAATTCACTCGCTTGTTTTGCTAATAAATCATCTGCCGCATTTCTCTTCTTCGTATTTTTATGTTTTAAATTAATTTATATCAGTTGTCATGTACAGGCCTTGCATCTAAACTGTTAACACGCATTATATCCCTTGACGTTGTCACTCGTAACCTGACCACAATTGAAATCATTGCGTGTATTCCTAAACGCGAGAGTTTTCAATATTTTCCGATGGAACATTATTATATAAATTGAGAGAGCGAGAGTTCCTCTTGCGAGCAAAAGAAGTTTCTTCATACTGCTGAATTTTAACAATCCCTGAACCAGTTTTCGTCTTAAAAATAATTCAATTCATTAATATATTTTTGATATTTTCAAGGGTTAAGGTTTTGAATTTCTCTAATGAATCCAACAAGACTTTTCGAGTTGTATTGTAAATATACATTTATTTCAGAGGAAAAAAACTTTTTATGGTAATAATCATAAAATTAGCTTGATATCTTCCTTCTCCTGGTGGTGATAATCTTTTATTTATAACAATGTAACCAAATGGTTCTTTCCAAACAGTTTTGCAATAATTACGAAATTTTCTCCCTACGTCATATATCTTTTTGAAATAAATCATTAAAAATATTAACTGAAATCTTTTATAGGCCAATGAAGAACAATTCTAAACACATCAGCATTGGATCGTATTGTCTGACGAGGAAGTTTAAAAATAGTTTTTGACTACTATAAATATAGAGCTTTTTGTACTTATTAAATTTACCTCTAAATTAGAATCTTTTGATTGAAATCATTCATTATGATCACTCAATCAAATAATTTTCTTCTTGTGTTAACCACAATCCTTCGGGTCTAGACATTTTTCGTGAAGAATCTTCAATAATCTCTACCCTTATATTTGATTTTGTTATTCTTTTTAGGGTAGATTTCTAATAAATGAATCGATATCACCCCCTCCTTTCTCCAATAATTCAAGAACTTCGTTTTTACTATATCCCTTATCAAATCCTGATTTTATTAATTTATATTCTGGCTGGTGTAAAGACTTTCCAAAAACAAATAAATTATTATAATCTAACCACGTATCCATAAGCAACATTCTTAGTAGTAAATTCGTTTTACCAGCATCCATGACTCACCAATAAATTAGACGCTCTAACAGTTAGAAGATGGTAATTTAAAGAATGCTGTTGCTCATTATTCTTCCCTGCCTATCTCAATCTTTCCACATGGCATTAAGAAATGTTTTCCATCTATTTATTATAGAGAAAAAATAATAACAAACTATATTTAGTATTTTTAGGTTTTTCAAAGGGGGCCCTGAAACGGGGCCCCCTCCTTTGATTAAAAATTTTTAAACTTTTAAATTTGAACGGGTCCTGAAACGCGACCCCGTTCAACAACATATTAGAACATTGTAAAATATAAAATAGAAATATAAAAAATTAAAAAAATTTTTTTTTATATATAAAACATAAGATGTCTTTAATAAAAATTAATAATATAACGATGGTTTATTGTATATGTTTAAAATAAATAATAATAATATATTATTATTATTTATTTTAGAGCGCATCCTTAAGGATGCGCTCTATGGTTTAGAGGAAAAGAAAAAGACATGTTGAAAATGAAGATAAAATAGAGTATAATAAGTTAAATTTGGATGGGGGGGCGAAACCCCCCCCCCATAAAATATGATAGAACTTTACAAAATCAGACCATTTATATAAAACAATCTGGTATTATATTAAAAAATATACAAAATTTAAAAAAAAAATTTATTATAAAACACAAGAAAACCTTTAAAATAAAAATTAATAATATATAGATATGAAGAAAAATATATTGTAAGAAGACGATTTTCTATTATAACTATAACATATCGATGAATATAACAACGTATGGTTTAAAGGTAAAGACGTATGCGATATCTTAGGGTATAAAAAAAAATCTGAAGATGCGTTAAAACAACACGTAGAAAATGAAGATAAAATAGAATATGAAAATTTAACTTTGTATGGGGCGGTAAAACACCGCCCCGTCCAATATGATAGAACTTTACAAAATATAAATATAAAAAAATTTAAAAAAAAATTTTTATATATAAAAATCTATAAGATGTCTTTATAATAATAATAATGATATATAGATATAAGAGAAAATAATTTAAATCCAACGAATAAAGAATATAACCATAAATCACGATGAATATACCAACGTATGGTTAAAGGAAAATACGTATGCGATATCTTGAGAATTAATAAAAAATTTAAAGATCCTATAGTAAAAGACAATGGTAAAGGTAATAAAATGAAATATTATAAATATGAAATTCCAAGGTCCCCCTGAAACGGGGGGACCTTGAAAAAAACTTTCAAACAAATACAATTTATATAAACGAATCTGGTTTATATTGTTTAGTATTTTCATTAAAACTTCCTCAAGGTCCCCGTGAAACATGGGGACCTTGAAAAAAACTTTCACAACAAATACAATTTATATTAACGAATCTGGGTTTTATATTACGAAAAATTTCAAAAACTTCTCAAGTCCCCTGTTTCAGGGGGACCTTGAAAAAAACTTTCAAACAAATACAATTTATATAAATGAATCTGGTTTATATTTTTTTTTTTTTAACCAAATTTAAAACTACTTACAACTGAATATAGCAATATTTTTTTAATTTTTTGTTTTTTTTTAAACCTAACTTTAAAACTACTTACCAAACTAACATGCAATATCTTTTATAATCTGTTTGCGTGTGTCAACTAACTTTTCATTAATATGTCCTAAAGCCCTAAATGTGTTTACATATTGTTTTCTAATATAAATTTAATCGTTTTTATTCATCAATTCTCGATAATGCTATTTTATTGACTTGTGCTAGTTATACCACTCATGTTTCTTACTTCGATTAAATTTATTTCCTATATAGATCTTTTCTTCCATAAGTATAAATACTTTCTTTAAATAGTCATCATGCTTAATGTTGATTTGATATAACGCTTGTTCTTTACTCCCTTAGGCTTTTTAATCTTTATTTTCTAAATGTTTTATAAGAGAATTAATTTTGCTCTTAGTCCTACAAATTCTGTTATCAATTTTTTCCAGCTGTTCACTTTCTAATTGCCAAATACCTTTTTATTATTTCTTAATTATAATAGAAGGAAATGCAGAAAAGAAGATGAAGGAAAATAGAAAAAAAAGTTTATTAATATTTCGCTTTTAAGTTTCATTTTATGTTATTCGAAAGAGATAATTATCCTCATAATGAAATACTGTAGAATAAAACTTAATACGTTTTCTTTTTCATTATATTTCATTTTTACATGATTAAAAATGAGAATCTAAGCTATATAAGTTTACTTGATGCCAAAACGTCACATCCAACCTAGAATAGGTTATCAAATCTAGTTTGGTTTTTTTCATAATGACAAGAGCTTAAATTTCTGAGAATCATTTTAAAACGTTCAAAATTGCGTTTATTTACTAATTTTGAGCTTGCTCTTCATTTCTAACTAGTCGTACATCAACTCGATTTCTTATGTTTGCCATCGTTTTACCAAAACACGAAGTTGTGTTCATTAATTTATAGAAATCTTTTTCAATTCATTCTTCGCTTCCTTTCTTTTCTCGTGTTAAGATCAATGTATGATTTCATCCCATTGCTCTGATCAAATTCTAATATTAACTATTATTTCATTAGTCTGTCAATCCTAAAATTTCAAACACTGTTTTCAATTTTCTAATAGTGTATGAAGTATAATTTTTTCTTTATTATCAAGCTTGGAACTAAATTTTGAAACTTTATCCAATTTAATATTTTATCTGCTGCTTTAAGTGGGTATCGTTATGTAAATATTGTGTAGTTCCTTTAGGATAGTTCCAATCAACTTCTAAATATATCCTTTTTCGATCATCACGATATGTCTTAAAACATCAATAATCGTAATGTTTTCATCCATTTAAAATTTTCTGTTGGTAAATACTGAGATCATATGCCCACAGCCCAATTAAATTATTAAAAGCATACGTAAAAATTCCATGTTGCCACTTATCGATACGAATTTGTAGAATATAAATATTAATACAAATAAACTTTCTCGAATATATGAATTATTTATCCTTCGCATATCTATGTGTTTTAGTACTGATATTCCTCCTCTTATCCCCTTTTCTATCATTAACAACATATCTAAAATCTTTTAAATAAATTTTAATTTTACTCGTTTCTTTAATAAATGCGTCCCAAGATAACCCTGGAGATTAAAATAACGCGCTGGATCTAATTTATAAGTATCCGCAGATAAACAAGTTGTCTAAAATTTTCAAACACATCAGCTAATATAATAATGTGTCAGATTTTAAGTATAACAAATGGTAATCTTTAAATGTTTTACAATTAAATTTGTCCAGATAGTCTGTGCATGTTTGTAGTCCTCGTTTGTTATAATCTTCATTATTCCAACCAATACTTATAAAATTTCTCTTTTTTAGGTAAATTTTTCATGATTAATAATTTTGATTCTAAACTTTCATCCAATCGTATGGATGATAAATTCCTTTACGTTTTAGTAGCTTAAACTGTTCATCTTGGTTCTGTTCTATATGTAATTCTTCTTTAAATTTTCATTTTCTCTAAATTTGTGCAGTTTAGCTAGGGCACGAATAGACATAGAATCTAAAACTATCGAGCCGAACTTCTCACTCCATGCTCTGATCTGAGATTGTGTCCTTCATCAACTTTTATAAACTGACTGAATAGCTTATTATTAAGTTTCTCCGTTTGGAGAATTGCTTTTATTCACCATCGTACGTCCAAATTCTGTTAACGAGATAAGAATAAATTGAGCATCGTAGTTTGCGATAAGTTAATGCATTATTAATGGAAATAAATTTTAGCGATTTCTAATTTGTCAACAATACAACCTTCGTCGAGCAGGTTCCTCAATTTCCTGTTAAATGATTATGGTCCTCTTACTTTCGAAATCTGATATGTCGTATATTCTTTGTTTTACATATAATAACAACGAATTAGCGTTTTACATGATTTCATTTCTTCTTCGGAATTTAATCTCTTGTTTGTTCATTCAGCTAATTTATAAATTCTTTTTGATTCTTGAAATTAAATATTCTACAAACGTTTAGATGCTTCTTTACCTTCAAATCATATATCAAAATTTGAATATTTAATCGCATATCACATTTCGTATCACATTACTAGCTATTTGGTTGATGTTTCTGTAATTAATGGTACTTAGGATCTCATTTATTGGGTTGTGTTACTCAGTATATGTATTTTTTTGTAAGTGCTTTCCAAAATCTGCATATAATAACCAAATGGTATGTCTGAAATTGTTTAATAAATCAAGTTTAAATTTTGACTTGAAACCTTTCAGATAGATTCCATTCTCACCGGTTTATAAATACTACATCTGGTAAATGATTATCTCATCATTCTTTTTTATAAATACTAACACATAAATATACAACAGAATCACATGGATACAGTTTTTTTCTCTAGCTTCTTTCTAGTGAATGGACCAATATGTTTCACAGTAAATAATTGTGTTATTTTATCATTGTGATATTAAAGTAGAGATCACATCGGTTTAACTTCTCCCACTTTGTAAATTCTTAAAGAGGATACTAACATTCTTTTTTCATCTAGTCCAAATACGTTAACTGACACATCTTTTTGGTTCTCAAATTTAGTAATCTGTTTTAATTGAACTGGAAATTTTATTCCTTTCCAATTTGTACATTTAGATACTTCTTTTAATTCTTTTTGATAATCTCTGTGAATTTCTTTCTGTTAAACCAATCAGATCTTGCTATAAACACCATTTGAAACATTCGTTGTCGATATTTTTATTATTGAATATTAATCAATCCAAATTTTTGGTTTTATATTTGATGGAGTTTTCAATCAATAGTGAAGAAGCCTCTTATGGTTAATATTTAGCTACTTATTTTTCAAACATCCTAGAAAGCTTAATTGATGATTCCATCCATGATCCTTCTTTGTAAATTTACATATTTTTCTTTCAATTTAGTAATCATTAATTATGCAATACGTATCTTTTATTTGAGAAATTATTTGTTATACTTGTTCAGCACATTGGAACCGCGCTATTAAACAATTTTGCAATCGTGTGTGTGTTCTTCCCATCAGGTAATATTTTTAAATTCAATAAAAATAGAGAGACACAGTTTAAATTTTCCCCAATTTGTTTCTTAAACAATTTTTGCTTTCTGAATTATATCTTATCCCTATTTTAAATACATCCTCGAATCAATGATTTTTAGTATTGGTATAACAATATGCTTTAAAATTACCTTGAATCCCTTCTCTTGACAATTTTTGTAATCACATTGCATTGCATTTTCTTTGATGAATCTTAATTTTTTCTCGTGAATTTTAAAGTTTAGAACGCTTTTATATTACACATTGAGTCACATAATTCTTTTTTATCATCAAAATAATTCAAAATTAAGCAATATGAATTTGTATTTTTCACATGATTTATAACTTCTAAGGAATTTTAAAATTTAAATTTATAGCTATTCACAGATCTCAAAAGTATGTTCATTTTATATCAGGATTTTTTTATTATAAGGGTCAATTTTGATTTTGCTCATTCTGCTCAGATCTTACCCATTTATTATAATTTTTTAATTTATAAGTCAATTTGGATTTGCTCATTCTGCTCACAGATCTTACCGAGTTATGCTTATTCCTTATTTATTATATGGCAAAAATAAAAAAATATTAATATTTCCCTAAAACTGATCGTATCATCTTCAATTTGAGTTTGCTACTCTTTATAAAACATCTTGTTCTCTTATGCTCTGCTATTTTTACAAATTATTTTAATAACTTTTTTCCTAACTAAAAAATCCATAAAAATAATAACACGACTTGAATTCCTCGCACTTGAAAACACTATAAACAAACATACCCCCTTACTTTACTTCTTGTACTCCAGTTAAGTAGAAACCAATAGTTTTAACAAATCTAACGTTGAGTAAATGTGATTGGCAAGAATCCAAGAGACATTCCTTGGACTTCAACAAAATAATGCGCTGGATATTAAAAAAACGGTTTTTTTTAAACAGAAATTAAAATTTTTTTTTCACTTGTCATATGCTAGAATGATCATAAAGGTTCGAAAAAGTTGCTACAAACAGCAGATTTTTTTTTATCAAAACCCAACTTCTTTATAGGTAAGATATCCAATTTTTCATTTCTTTTATTACAATGTTATAAAAAATTAATTAAATTATTATTCCTATGGTTTTCACTTAAACACGAACCCAGCTTCCTTAACGCTAATAGCAAGTAAAAAATTATATATATAAATTTTTATACATGCAAGAGTTCTGTTTAATATGGTTAAAACTTATAAAATTATTTTTCTTGAGGCCGTACTAATCAAAATGTATTTTTATGATTATTACTATTTACTATTATTATATTAATATTAATAATATATTATTACATCTATTCATTATTTTATTAATTTATAAAACTTTTTATCACTATGTGCCTCCTGCAGGGTACTTTCAGTGCACAACTTCTTGTCATTCTTGCTGTTTATTATTATATATTAGTTAAATATTTATTATTTAATTATTATTATTAATATTATTTATTATTATTATTAATTATATTTATAAATTCATTGTGACGTCATCTGTGCACTGAAGTGCACAAATTCCCCGTCGCAGGACTGTTTTATGAGAAGTCATAGAGCATCATGTGAATGAGGGTAATCCTGGTAAGGATAGCAAGGAACTTTATTCTCTGAATTCAACGCCCTATCCACGGCTAAGAGGACGCTAAGAACGATAGTGCTTGGAACTTCTTACTGATTTAAAAATATTCTATTTTTTTAATGTTTTTAAAATAACTCTTTAATATTATTATTTTAGCCTTTGAAATACATAGAAGCAAATGTACTTAATTTTACAATTTTCTATAAAATGGTTTCTATAAAAATTTCTACAGGGTGGTATTTATAATGTATATTCTTCATAAGCATTTCAAATATTAATTTTATTAGAAAAATTTACATGAGGAGTAAACATAAAGATCCCTTTGACTTCTACAACTTTTCCCTTACTAAATTTTATGTTAACTATAACACACACGCTTCAGAGACCAAAGCTACTTGCCCCTTCGAGCGAAGTATGAAAGGAGGTGGCCTCGTAACAAAATTAGAACCAAATATATTTTCATCATCTTCACCGACCAAAAATCTTTCCAACCTTCACTCTCGTAAACTAACCTTACAATAGTATTAAAACGGGAGCGATAGCGTCTACCAGCATATTGCGACCGAAGGGAGCTAAGTGTGCTGGCTAGCCCCTTCGAGCGAAAAATGAAGGCAGTGTAGGCCTCGTAACAAAAATTAAAAAAATATTTTTCACAGTTCACGCGACAAAAATTTTCCAACTTCACTTCTCGTAAACAAACCTTTACAAGTAGTATGTTAAACGGGGAGCGAAGCGTCTCCCAGCATGATTTGGAGACAAGAAGGAGCTAGTGTGTGTACCCTCCGTTACATACTACTTATATCATATATCTATAATATATATATATTATACTATATAATATATACTATATATAGTATATTAATATTATATGTATATATATTTAAGTTAGTATATATATATATATAATGAATATATATATATATATATACAAATAATATTATAGTATATGTATATATATATATAGAATATATATTATAAGTATAACATAGTATAATATAATATATATATATATGAATACATACAATTCATACATAATCATCTATGATCCAAAAACATAAGATTTATAATATATATATAATATATATATATATATATATTTATAATAGTTTATAATATATAGTATATATATATAGTATATATATATTACTATTAATTATATATTATATATATATATATAATATATAGTATATAGTATATCTATAATATACTATATATATAACACTATATATCATATAGCATATATATATAATATATTATATAATAATATATAATAATATATATTAATAATCTATATAATACTATATATATATATGGTTATATATATATATATAATATATATAACATATATTATAATATATATAAATATATAATAAATACATACTACTATATATAGATATATATATATATATATATAAATATATATATATATCTATTTATATATATTATATTATATATATAATACAATATAGTATATAATATAGTATATAATAAATATTTAATATATATATTATATATAATTAGATAAATATATATATAAATATATATATTATAATATATATATATATATATTATATAATTAATATAATATACATTATATAATATAAGTAGTATGTAAAACGGGGCTACCAGCACACTTTGCTCCCTTCGGTCGCAAATATGCTGGTAGACGCTTCGCTCCCCGTTCTCCCTACTATTTGTAAAGGTTTGTTTATGGGAATGAAATTGAAAGATAAACTAACATAAACTGTGAAAATATATTTTTTAAATTTTGTTACGAGCCTACCTCCTCATTTCGCTCGAAGGTGTCCTGGAACTCCAGACTCGGAGATGTCCCGGAAAACGCTTCGCTCCCCGTTTTACATACTACTTGTAAAGGTTTGGTTACGGGAATGGAATTGGAAAGATGTTTTGGTCGGTGAAGATGTGAAATATAATTTTTTTAAATTTTGTTAAAGCCTACCTCCTCATTTCGCTCGAATGGGGGCCCACGTAACTTGGTCCTGAGCGCGTTTGCCTACTAGTTACAATAAATTTTATAAAGGAAGTTTTGTAGAGAGTCCAAAGATCTCTTTAATTTACTCTCATGAAATTTTATAAAAATTATATTGAAAGTTATGAGAATATAATCATAAATCAAATAGCCACCCTTAGAAATTTTATAAAATTGTTTTCATACGAAATTCTACAGGTGCTTATTTATAATGTATATCCTCATAACTTTTCAAATTTATCTTTTATGAAAAATTATTATCATGAGAGTAAAATTAAAGAGACTTGGCATTTCTACAGATTAAAAATTTCCATATAAATATTTATAAATAGAACGCTGCTTACAGCTAAGAGACCAAAGTTACGTGGCCCCTTCGAGCGAAATAGATAGATAGATATTGAGTAAACAAACAAATATTTAAAAAAATAACTGCACATCTTTAGCAGACCAAAACATCTTCCAAACCTATCACTGTTAAATCAAACCTTTACAAGTGATATGTTAAAACGGGAGCGAAGCGTCTACCACATAATTTGCGACCGAAGGGAGCAAGTGTGCTCGGAACCCTTCGAGCGAAATGTGAGGAGGTAGGGCCTCGTAACAAAATAAAATATATTTCACATCTTACCGACAAAACATCTTCCCAACTTCACTCCCGTAAACGACCTTTACAAGTAGAATGTAAAACGGGGAGCGAAGCGTCAACCAACAGCAATTTGTCGACGAAGGAGCAAGTGTAGCTGAGCCCGTTTACATACTAAACTTATATATATAGATTATATTATATTACATATATATAACATAATATAGATATAATACTATTACGTAAAACGAAATATACACCTATAATATATTATATATAATATAGTACTATATATATATACATATATATAATATTAAGTATAATATATATATATTATATATTATATATATAGTATAAAATATAATTATATATATATTATATATATATATATATTATTATATTATATATATATATATAATATATATATATATAAATAATATATATAATATTATAATATATAACATATATATATATATATATAATGATATATAATATATATTATATAATAGATATTTATATATATATTCTATATATATATATAATATATATATAATACTTATTGTATAATATAATTAATAATAATAATATATAAGTACTATATATAATATTATTATATATATCCTATAATATATAATATAGTATATATAATAATAATATATATATATATATAACTATAAAAAATATAATATATATATAATTTATATATATATATTATATATATATATTAATAATAGCTATAATATATAATATATATAATATATAATAGTATATCTATATATAATGTACCATATATATATATATCTTCCATATATATATAGTTATATATATAAAGGTCACGTATATATTATATATAATTATTATTATAATAAAATATATATATATATATATATATATATATATATAGTATATATATATATAATATATATATATATATATATATATATATATGTTATAGTATATATCATATAATATATATATAATATATATTATTATTATATTATATATAATAATATATATATATATATATAAATATATAATATAATATATATATAAAGTAATTCAGGTGGACAACTGCGACACACATGCGTAAAAATAAAGATTCTTGAGTTATAATTTCTCTATGCTTAAAGTGTTAATATATAACATTCACAGACTCACCGTTTTATATATAATATAAATAGTATATAGTATATAAATATATATAATATACTAGCGTATTATATAATATATATATATATAATATATAATATATATATATTATATTATATATATATATATATGTAGCTCTATACTTAATATATATATATTATATAATAAATATATAATAAATATTATTATATAATATATATTAATAATAAAAGGATTATTATATAATATATATATTAATAATATGATATATAGATATAATAATAATACTATATATAGTATATATTAATATTTTTCTTCTTCATCACCTTCCTCATTTGCCCCAGATAGGGTAAGGTGCTGTAAACACGCATCGAAAAGAAAAGCAGTAGGAGAACATGACAAACGTCGAAAAAGAAAGCCCCAGCCTTACCGCGCCCCCTCTGTACCATAATTAGTGAGAGCTACGTCACAGACGAAAACCACCCTAGATCATCATGGACGCGACCTGGACCTCACTATGTAAATTATCGTCAATGTAAGAGGCCAACCTCCTGCCGCTAGGTGGCCCACAACTCATATCCTCCCATACAAAACCTGCGCATATCTCTCACTATATGCACCTTATATTACTCGCCTCTGCCAACCAATTTTTCTCCTCAGAATACATTCGTTACCGACTCAAATCCAACTTTCTCTTCGGTCCACCCAGCCGGTCGGTTTTCCAACAACATCTCACCACTAATACATCTCGCTTATACCACCACCCTAACTATCATTCATCCTTTCCACATGAGCAAAACCATCTCAACACTTTCATTTATTCTCTCATATTACCCGCTTCGTCACACCAACTACCACTGTCTCTAAATACGTTTCATTCCTTTTATCAATTCTCTCACACCTAGCCACCCCTAAGATTGCCATCTGAACACATTGTACAGAACTTTAGATCTATATTCTTATTCCAGACCATAGTCTCACACCATACAATAACACAGGTAACAACATACCCTCATGTAAGACTCTAGCCACATCAAGACTTAGTCCCCTTTGCATTCACCACATAAACGATTTAATTGCACCAGCCACCTCCTGCCATTCACACTTTCCTATTACACTCCTGCATCATCCGTTCCCTCTCATCCAACATATACCCTCAATATTTAAACTCAGACCTTGTTCTATGCTGCTCACATCTAACATAACTTCAACACTGAGGACTGTTCCTCACTCACAAGCCATAACCTTACTCTTATCCACGTTGACTTTCAAGCCCCTCCTTTACAGCACATCTCCAAATTCTCTACCAATCCTCTCAAAACTCTCTTCAGATTCGCTCACACAGAACCAAATCATCTCGCATATAATAGGTGGGCACCCTCCACTCAACTCCATTCTCCACCATTCAACACCATTCCTGCCATCCCCACCTCTAATTCTTTCATATACCCATCCATATACAAATTGAATAACCAAGGAGACATAAACACAACCCTGTCTCCTCCGCATTAATCCTAAACCAATCACCATTGACCCATTATTTCTTACAAATCACGCCTCACTGTCAACATTCATACTTGTATTCCATTCAGAAGCCTAACACCAACACATATAATCAACTACGACCTGCCATAAACAGCTTCCTATTAATCATCCTAACGCCTGTTGCAAATCCATAAACCTAAACAATATTTCCTTCTCACCCTACTTTTCTTCATCATTTTCATGTAAAGAGTTGATCCACACATCCTCTACCACTCTAAAGCACCTTGTTCTTTCACCAATCAGTCCTCTACTGCTTTATAATATATTTATTATATATATATATAATATATAATATATATATATATAATATATAATATAAATATATATAAATAGATATTACAGAATATTTCCTAATATCCACAATTATATATGTATAATATATATCCATAAACAACTATCACAGTGATTCACTTTTACTATATAATTACAAAAAAAATTAATACTATTAAATATATATATATATATATACACAACGACTATAACGCTACCAATATATAAAACTCAACATAATACTATCAAATAAATACACCACAAAATATATATACACGTACCTATATTTTAGAGGTTATTTTCCCTTTCAACAAATCAATGTTATATGTCAATCTTCAAAACAAACAATAAAATACTATAAGCTGTAAAGAAAGAAAGATAACATATATATAATTATATATGTAATATATATATAATAATAATTAATACATAGAAAGAATATATATATATTAATATATATATATAATTATAATGTAAATATTATATAATATCTATATAATTGTGAACTATATATATATATTATATATAATATATTATATAATAATATTATATATATATATAAGATTAAATATATATATATATTAGTAATATATAATATAGATATTTATAATATATTATATATATTTAATATATATTATATATATATTATATATATATATTTATTCTATAATTTTATACTTATAACTTTTAACAATATATATATAATATTAATATATATATTATAAATTAAATATATATATTAAAAATCTTATAATATGCTAAAATATATATATATTTATATATTATATCATTAATTTATATATATACTATTTTAAATATATATTATATAGGATAATTATATATATATATTATATATAATATCCGTGGAAAATGGAAAGGAGGCTTACCACAGTTCCACAGTGGTTTGCGGGAGAACAAGAAACCAAGGCGACATCAAGGTTGAACATGTCACCATATATATATAACGTGTATATTATAGTATAATAATATATTTATATATAAGTATATATATATATAATATTAAGTATAATATATATATGATAATATAAATATATATATTTCATGCACTAATGCGTAAAAAAAAAGAATGTCTTGATGTATACTGCTCCCATGCTTAAAGTGTTAAAATAGGAACACATCACAGAGCGCACGTTTTATATATATATTGATATAGTATTATAGTATATTTTTTTATAGGTGAGATATATGAATTATATATATACTATTATAATATATATATATATATATTGAGATGTTTTTAATACCAAATATATATAAAATATTAATATATATATATATAATATAAATATATTTTATATAATATATATACTATATATATAGTATATAGTTTACAATCGGATTGAGAATGGAGTGCTTACACATGATTCCGCACAGTTGTTGGGAGAATAAGAAACCAAGAGCAAACAAAGGTTGACATGTCACCAACCATATAGATACATATATAATATACTATTAATATATTAATTATATATTTATATATAATATAATGATATATATATATATATGATATATAAGTATGATATATATATATATATATATAGAATAGTATATATATTATATATAATATATTATACTAATATATATAATATATATATATATATATAGTATATATATATATAAATATATATTATATAACATATATATAATATATAAATTATATATAATATATATTATAATATACTGTATATATAATAGTCTATATATATATATATATATAATAGATATATATTATTTATATATTTATATTATATATATATATAATATATACTATATTAAATATAGTATATATATATGATGAGATTTATATATATATATTATTTATATATATTCAAAATATATATATATATATTAATATATATATATATAGTATAGCTATATATATATATATAAATATATATATATATATATATAATATATATCTATATATATTATTAAAATAATATATTTATATAAGTATAAATAAGAAAAAATATAATAAATAGTATGATATAATATAATATACATATATATATAATAAATATAGAATATATATAATATATATATTAATAATATATATATATAAAAGGTCCAAATAAACGGAAACATTACAAAGCCACAGAAGGAGATGAGCAAGAACGGATACCAAAACAGAAAAAGCGAAGATGAAAGTGGAAGTTATTAAATAGGATTTCTTTAAAATTGTTTGATGTTGGATTTTGTAAAACGTCTGAGGGTGTGAAAAGAGGTATTGTTGGTTTGCAAAAAAAGGGGAATAGTAGATACGTGTGATTAATAAATAAAGCTAAAAAAAGGTCAAAGAGAGTTGAAATGATTGGTAGTTACAGGACTAGTTTTAGCGTGAGATTGAGTAGGGTCGGAGCTTAGAGAATTAGGGACTAATTAGAGGTGTAGGCGATATTGATTTTCACATATCGCGTGATGCGGATGCGGATGAGGAACGTGAAATCAAATCATATCCGCGGATTGCGATGGCGGATAGCGATAGTGTTTTGTAGAGTTTAGCCACAGAAAGTCATATATATATTATAGTATAATATATATATTATTATATATATATATATATATAATTATATAGTAATATAATATATATAATTAAGATAAAACTATATATAGTATATATATAATATATATACATACTGTTAGATAACCCTACAATAAAGTATAAGTTATATCTAATATATAATAAAACATATATATATATATATATATATCTAATATATATATATAGATAATATATAATATTATATATATAGTATAATAATATAATATATATATATATATATAATATAATATTATATATATATATATATATATAATTATCTGTTTACAGAGTGCAGGACGCTATGGACCAATCCCTTTGCACCCACAAACTCTTTCCCAAGCCTCCACCAAATTGGAAAAAGGTGTATGAGTATTGAATATTTGAAAATTATAATTCTCAATTTATATTGCAAAAACAAAAGCTTCTGTAGCCCTTTCAAAGGAGAGTTTGCTTCACTTTTTTTCGTCGTAAATGAGATCTGCCACCACTGAAAGACACCCACTGAAATACACTGGATTGAGATGGAGGCAAAAATTCTAACGCTTCTCAACCCTGGAACACTTTTAGGTTTAATCCATCTCACAGATCAGCGGATATTGATGTCGATTCAAACTTGTTTATCTTTTGTATATTATTCGAACTCGATTGAATAAATGTTTTTTTGACACCTCTGAGCAAGGCTGTCATCGCTGCTAAAAGCGAAAAGAGACGTTCATGGATTCAAGCCATACGTTAAGATGTAAATTGCGTGTTCCTGTTGTGGTGATCTTTGCATTTTTTTGATGTAAAATAATAAGTAAAACCTTTTTCAGATAGAGGTTGATTATCGCACTATAACCCCTGCTTATTATTTTTCAACTTTACGAATTATGAAAACTCAAAAACAATAATAATTTATACCGACAGTTTATCAAGTTTACAAGATAAATTGAATTTAAGAATCTAAGAAATTATTAATTAAATTATAATTACTAAGGATTTTAAAATAAGTGTCAAGCAACATGTGTATAACAATATAAGTAACGAAATATTGCACTTAAATTATTAAAACATATGAAATAAATACATTAAAACCATCAAAATTGGATGGTGTTCGGTACACAGACAGTTAGCCCTGGCCTAGTTGTTTTTCAAAAAAAAACAATGTTTTGTTTTAAACCATGATTTTTTCCAACCCAATCTGCATTAATAATATACTAAAATTAATATATATATATATATATATATATATAATATTATATATTAAATATTATAATATTTATTAATATATTATATTATTATATAATATAAATAAATATATACTATTATATCATATAATATATATATATAAATCATATATATAGTATATATATATAGTTATATATAATATATGTATATATATATATATATATATAATATATATAATATAATATATATATTTAATAATTAATATAATATATATATATTATATATATATAATATATATATGATAATATATATTATATATAAATATAATATTATATATAATTAATATATATAACTATATATAATATATATATATATTAGTAAGCTGTATTAATATAATATATATAAATAATAGATATAGTATAATACTTATATATATATATAATATATTATATAA
>JABUQX010021948.1:5000-12500 GCA_015478945.1 Trachelipus rathkii
GTATTATATTAGATATTATTATTATAATTATTATATATTTATTAATTATTATTATTATATACTATTGATTATTATCTATATATAATTAACGTGATTATTTTATTATTATATTATATAATTTAAATTTTTTATTTTTTTATTTAATTTTTTATCACCTTCAAATGTGTTACAATGTTAATATTTTTAATTTTTTTCCATTGTAATTTATTTATAATAGTTATAATTATATTTTTATTTTTAATTTATATTAATTAAATTTAATTTTTGGTTTTAAATATTAGGTTTTATTTTTTATTGGATTAATTAAATTTACTTGTGACAATATTATTTAAGTGCTTTAATATAGAATCTAAAAAAAAATTTGTAGCGCTAGATAATTTATTTATTTCTTTATTTTTTTCTTTTCTATTATTTATATTTGTATTATATTTTTAATATCTATTAATCAAATTTTAATTTTTAAAGTTATAGATTTTATTTTCGTTATTGGACCAATGAAATTTAAAATTGAAAATCTTATTTCAAAATGTCAATATCAGATATGAAAATTTATTACCGATTACTTTAAATATTTTTGAATTCTTATTATTTCTTCTTACTCATATATATATATATATATATATATATACTATATACATATATATATCAGTTTTTAAGAATATAATATAATATATATACTATATATATATATATATATATATATATATATATATATATATATATATATATATATATATATATATATATATATATATATATATATATATATATATATATATATATATATATATAATAGTATATTATATATATATATACTTATATCAGGAAATATATTATAAATATAGTATAATATATATATATATATATATATATATATATTTAATACTATATTATATATATATATTATATATATAGATATAGTATATATATATTATAATTATGATACTATACCAATATAATAACTATATATTATATATATTATAATAATATATATATATATATACTATATATTAATGTTAATCTTCTTTTTTCTCGTTTTATAATTTTTTCAGAAATTCCTTCATATTGAAAGCAGAACATTTTAGTTCTTTTATACTTAGTGTTGAGTGTGTGTTTCAAATCGCAATAAAACTTGTATCTTACATAAAACAGATATGCGATTCTTTTGTGATTCTCAAAGGGAACTACATAAATGAAAGAATGAGTCGTATGATTTTTTAGCAAGAAATTTTCAGGACTATGATGTTGTACCCTCTCTCTCTCTCTCGTCTCTCGTCTCTCTCTCTCTCTCTCTCTCCACTCTTTTCTCTATTTCTCTCATATTTATATATATATATATATATATTATACATATATATATATTAATATACTATATATAATATATATATATTATCATATATACTATATATATTTATTATAAAATATATACCGTGATTTTTATATAGATTCTATTTATATTACTATATATATACCTATAATATACTATATTATATATTATATATACTATAATATATATATATAAATATATATCATATATACATATATATATATATACTATATATATATATAATATATTATATGACTATACCTGAATATAACTTATATTATATTAATATATTACTTATATATTCATATATAAATTATCATAACATATAATATACTATATATATTATATAATATATATTATTATACTATATATATATATATAACTATTATATATTAATATATAATTATATATACTTATTATATATATTTTTTATACTATATACTTATATATACCTATTATATTATACATATATATATATATATATATATATATATATATATATATATAATATATTATATAATATTATATATATTAATTATACATAATATATATATATATACTATTATATATATATATAATAATATATTATATATAGTAATATAATAATATATAGTCTCTATATATATATATATATCATAAACTATATAAATAGACATATATTATATAGTATATATTATATATATTATATAATAAATATACTATATCATATTATATTATATATATATATAATATATATAGGGATGCACCGAATCTCCGGCTCCGGCTCCGGCTGGCCGGAGTTCCGGCCTTTATAAAGATCTCCGGCTCCGGCCGGAGACCACTAGTCTCCGGCTTTCTCAGCCGGAACCATATATTTTTAAAAGGTACGTTTTGAAAATGAAATAGTTATTTAATCATTGAAAAGTAATAATGAACACTAATGAACTAAATTTATTTAGAAGAACTGATTTATATTCAAAAGTTATAAAAAATAATATTATTTATTTTTTTCTTGTATATGATCCTAATATTGTCAAACTAATAACTAATATATAACTAAGAATAATATTTATAATAACTATACAATAGACCTATATTACACCATTACTAAACTGACTAATTATTTTGATAAACAACTTATAAGGGTTTGATATCCAAATGACAAAACCCTTTAACAAAAAATACTCTTATTGATAAATCTAGCTTTAAAAATATCAATACAAAAAATAGGTAAATAAATTGGTAAAAGAACTTTTAAACTACATGCCATCATGTCTGACCAAAAGACGAAAAAATTATGATATATATCCTTAATCTCTTAAATTTATAAAAGAGCTTTAAGTTTAATTTAACAAACTAACATTGAAACTATATATATATATATTATATAAAAAATATATATATATATCAATTTTATCAACTATATATATATAATATAAATATGAATAATAGATATAGATATATATATAACCTAATGATATACATTAGATATAATTTATATATATATATATATCAATATATTATATACAGTTATATTAATTATTCATATCATTATTTATATATATATATATATATATATATCATATATATATATTATATATCAATATAATATATTATAGTGCAAAATGTACTCCAGCTGTTATCGATACTGTATAGAGCATCACAATAGAATTTTTTGAGGAAATTTTATAATGTTAAGCGCAAAGTCAGTGACAAGGAAAGTAACTAGCTTATGCATGCTTATTCAGGTAATCCATCTCCTTAATCTTTAAAATCAAATGCTCATTAAATTATGATGAAGACAGGAAGCTTTCACTAGTGTTGCAGAAAGCGATTCTTTTTACTATGTAGAAATATTTCCTGCTTGGCTAAACATCCTCTCGCTAAATACACTTGAATGTGGAGCAGAAGAAAATATTCTCCTAGCTAATTCAGGTAAGAAGCAATCACAGGATAAGTAGCTTTTCTTTCTTTCCACCATAAACAGTGGAGATCAGCATTCCCGATTTTTTCGTTCCAGTAACTGGGTGCCTGGCACAGACATTATTTATCCACAATAGTTGAAGTATAGTATCTTTCTAATTCACCTTGTTTTCTTCCACTGCTGCTTCTACGTCTGCATTTTAACTTTTTTCTCCTTTGATCAGTTCCACTTCGTTTGATTGTATCTGAAAATTCTCATCATTTTACTCTAATCACGATTTTCCTATGTAGCATGTCATCTAAACACTTCAGAAATCTGAATGTGCTTCTCTTATCATATCGCCGTTCATTTCAGATTTTCTTCATGTTGAATCCTGTATAGACTGATATTTGCATCATCATTTGTTCATACAGACATTCTAACTTAAATTGTAATATTCTTTAGCTATAAAAGTTTACTTCCTCTATTGAAGCATAACATTTTTATGTTTTATTCTGATCACATAATACTCAAAGGGAAGCTAATTTGTATTGGGATTCTAACCCTGTTGCAAATTACTAATAAAAGATTTCTTCTCTTAATGGTACCAAAACGTTCTAGTACAGAATTTTAAAAGTATCATCCTTTTCATAGGTTTTCACCGCTATCCATTTCAATTTTTTTGCTTAAAATATTTTCAATAGAATTATTGCAGTTATTACAAATGATAAATCACATTCATCATCACGTCGCTCTTTGTCTAATTCTCCAACAATGTCGTTAACAATCTAATTTATTCTCATTAGCTTCCACGTGATTTGCATTAAGATATCTAATTGTTAATAATTTGAGAATATCAGCTACATTGACAAGATGCTCCATGATCCTTTGCAGCATATAATATGATGAAATTCCATCTTGTTTCCTCATCTTGGATAAGCTTGTGTTTGGATACGATAAGTTTGAAATTTATCTAATTAGTGTTAAACTGTTGTACATCACTAAATGACCTACAATTTTCCTACATAAGTAATTAAATATTAATTGATCTTTTTGAGAACAATCAAATAAAGATATACTAGCTGTAAGGAATGAATACAACATGTCTCATTTATAACACCTGTCGCTTACCTTTTGTAATGTTTGGTCGTTATCTTACTTAGGACAACATGAATAATTTCTTTTTTAAATCCCACTCTTAATGTTTCCTCACATATATTTCTGCTGACATGAGGAAACACTAAAACTACTATTTGAATGTTCCAACTTTCCTTTGAAAATTTTTATCAATTCAATGCTCTGACATACTTGAAAATCTTTATCAATTGAGCAAGTCCAAATATCTTATGTATGAAATTGCTTGAATTTCTTGCCAGCTAAGTCTTATTTCGTTCTACCCTTTATATATATTTTGATAATCTCTTACTGACAAAGTACCTCCTGATGGAATATAATATTGTGACATCGTGATTTATTAATCTCTTAAACCCAATGTCTTACAAAAAGAAAATGGGCAGATTGTCCACATCAAATCAATCCCCAATTTGATAACGAATTTCTGTGCTTTTTCTATCATAATTTCCCAAATCTTTGTTTTTATCAGTTTATTTCAAACAGCTGTAAGCTGAAGAAAATCTTTTTTCAATAGAGTAGAGTGCATGAATATGATGACATGTCATCATCTTGCGTGTCCTGTGATATCATGTTTTTCTTTTTTCGCCATTTCCTCTTGCTAAGATTCAATTCTTTTATCTCAAATAATATGTTTTATGTGCTGCTTCAAGATGATTCAGTTAAGGTTTTGTGCTATAATATATTGAACCTTTCTTTGGGTTTCTTCTTGAAATAATTGTATTCCCAGTAACGCACACCAGTAGGTTCACAACCCTCACGGCTAGCCCTTCAAGGAGTGTAACCTTCTCTAGATTTACTACTTAGGATCCAGGACCGAGGGAAGAGCATGATAATTGAAATCATGCTTAAGGTTCAATCCTTATATATTATATATATATTATCAACTATATAGTATTATATATAATATATAATAACTATATTATATAATTTGCTTGTGATTAACTACTCAGATATTATACAGTGTATAGTATATATATAATTTATAATATAATATATATATATATAAAAGTAACTTATAAATGGAAAATTCATTCTCCGGCCGGACTCCGCTCCGCCGACACTTAAAATTTTATCTCCGGCCTCCGGCTTCTATAACGCTCCGGCCAAAATTTACGCTCCGGTGCACACTATATTAGTATATATTTATTATATAATATTATTTAAGTATGTATAATATATATATATATATTATATTTATATATATATATAATATATATATATATATATAATATATTATATATATATATATATATATATATATATATATAATAATATATACTAATATATATATATATATTATATATATATGAGTTTAGAGGAGTCAAATGCTTTTAGAATTAGCTATAAAAATATTTTTCAAATTTTTTCAATTTTCATATTTATTTTCTAAAAATAAAAAATAGATAAAAAATACCGTTAAATTCCCTTTCGTCAGGAAAAACTGTCCTGAAAATTATAAAAATCATCTTGTAAACTAATAATATACTATCAATCACTATATATACACTGCTATACTATAAATAACTACTAATAATACTTATATGGATCTATAATATATTAATACCTAGATTATATATATATATAATAATATACATATATATATAATACCTATACAATTACATATATATATAATAATATAATATACTATACAAATATACTATACTTATTATAATTAGCCCTATTACATACAATACTATATATATATAATATATATATTTATATATACTATAATAATATAATAATGCTGACATACTATAACTATACACACGTATATATTTACAATATATATATACTATAAGTTATATTATTCAAATCAAATACTATATTTGTTCGCATGGAAATTGAATACCTATCATTATAGATATATATTCATACTATATAATAAATCTACATAATATATATATATATATATATTTACTACATACTATTATCATACGTACATCTCATATATAAATATATATTAATAGATATATATATATATTATAATAATAACACATCTAACTACATATATACCAATATTATATCATATACCTATTATATATATATTACATATAATACTATATTATTTATATAATATACTATAACACCCAATATACATATACAATATATTATATCATATCCATACTGATACTATATACAAAATAAATATATATACAATATTATATTATACAATATATATATAAGACTTAATTAATTTTCTTTTTAATAACAATTTGAAAAGGGTTGCGGAAATTTTGTGTGATTCATTATGTTTTTTATCAAAAGTCGGGATTAGATTAAATTTTTTTTTTTTATTTACTAAAAATTGACTTTAAAATTTAATTCAGATTTGGAATGATTTGAACAAGTTCCTCTCTTATTGTTTTTAGTTACACTAAAATTCTAAGAGAAATATCAAAAATTTAAAAAAACGTAAAAAACTGTTTATAAGAGCGTTTAATTAAAAAAACAACAAAAAAAACGGTTGCATCTCTCTCTCTCTCTCTCTCTCTCTCTCTAATATAATATAATACTATATAATATACTTATATTATACTATAATTAATATATATATAATATATATTATATATAATATATATATATATATATATATATAATAATATAACTAAATAATAATATATAATACTACATATATTATATACTATATATATATATATATATAATATATATATATATATATATAATTATACTATATTATATATAATATTATATATATATATATATATATATAATATATATATATATATATATATATATATATATTATGGATTGTGTCTCTTAATTTTAATTTATACTAGTAAGAATAATAAAAATACTATTCAAAGCAAATTAAGAGTCTATATAAGTAGAAATGAGGAAAACACTTGTGATTCGTGAAGGTTTCTTATTTTTGGCGACTGTTGAAGGCACAAAAGGGGACTAGTGACTTTCTGACTGGGAAAACGATATGATGGAGTAACATCAATAAAAAAGCGGACTAGTGACTTTCTGACTGGGAAAACGATATGATGGAGCAACAGCAATGAAAAAAGGTTTTACAGGTGTACAGGCTGTCGAAAATATTAAGCTGTTCATGTTCTTTACTGTTCACAGTCATGTGGAATACAACACTTTAGAAACTTTATTAGTACAGTGAAAACAACTGTGAACTATTTTA
>JABUQX010021948.1:30000-32500 GCA_015478945.1 Trachelipus rathkii
CTCTCTCTCCGTTTTCTCTTGATTAAAATTGAAATTTGTTTTGGAAACTTAAACTAAATAAATCTATATGTATGTATATGGATATAGATATATATATATATATAGATATATATATATAAATATATATATATATATATATATATATATATATATATATATATATATATATATATATATATATATATATATACTATATATATATATATACTATATATACTATATATATCTAGTGTTACCGAAATTTGCACCGCACCGCACCGCACCGAAGTCATTTTGTCGCACCGCACCTCCTCTATATTTTATAGAATTGCGCCTCACCGGTACACTGGTTGTGTGGTGCACCACCACCGCACCACACCGCACCGCACCGCACTGCACTAAATTGCGGTGCGCATGTTTTTTCCACATCTGGTTGCTTCAGGCAGCCGTAAAATTGAACTGTATATATATATATATATATATATATAAAAAAAACATATATATATATATATATATATATATATATATATATATATATATATATATATGCTGTGTATATATATATATATATAGATATATATATATATATATATATATATATATATATATATATATATATATATATATATATTATATATATAATATAATAAAACTTTAAATATACATATATATATATATGTATCTTTACTATATATATTTAAATTTATATATATATATATTATATAGTTATATAGTGATAATATATATAATATAATAATAATATAACCTTAATAAAAAAGATGATTTAGCCTGTAAAGATATATTTTACTATATATATTTATGTATATCGCAGATATTTACTATAACGATATAATATATATATAACAATAACCATATATAGTTGTTACCGTTCTCCAATTTCAGAATTTGGAGAATAAAAATTTGAGAGATGCAAATCTGCATGGGGCTGAAACGTTTTGCCTGCCACTGAATCCGTGAATGGTGGTAAAATATAAAATAGTTCTTTAATATCATGTCCATAAAAAACGCACGCCTTTGAACTTTAAAACTAACTTAATATGTTGTAGAATTGAAATTTTGAGAATTCACAGCTTATTATTATTATTATTATTATTATTATTATTATTATTATTATTATTATTATTATTATTATTATTATTATTATTATTATTATTATTATTATTATTATTATTATTATTATAATTATTATTATTATTATTATTATTATTATTATTATTATTATTATTATTATTATTATTGTTATTATTATTATTATTATTATTATTATTATTATTATTATTATTATTATTAAATTATTATTATTATTATTATTATTATTATTATTATTATTATTATTATTATTATTATTATTATTATTATTATTATTATTATTATTATTCTAAAATTCCTAAAAACCTTCCTAACATTTTCATTAATTTTCTTTAGGACAATTCTTGAATAAAACAAAATAATTGCCTTCTGAAATGATCCAAGCTTTCGTCCGCTCACGGTGGACATTTTCAAGGATATGACTTTATTTTATGAACGAAGCAAAAATTAAACTTAAAATATTACAATTATTACAAATATAATAAGTAAGATTAAAACTAAAATTTAAAATATACGAAAAATAAATGTGAAGTTGATAATTTAGATTGTCTTTTTTCCTTTTTTCTTTCTTCTATGTAAAAATATTTAGGTAATCGGACATTTCGTTATATTTTATATTGATGTCCGGTCTATGCCTTCTTATAAGAAGGGACTCCGCCAGCCTAAGATCCGAAAATTCCCTCTTTTTAATCAAAATTTTGAAGTAATTTACTATTTCATTATTGTGTAATTTTTTATGTTCTTCCTGCATATGGTGTTGAATCTTACTTGGTTTGTACCTGTGCTGCAACATACGCTGCCGAAGGGTATTCGTCGTATAGCCAATGTAAGTGGCGTTACATCCACTCTCATTGCAATGGAATTGGTATACGACGTTGGTACACTCGCCAGCAGATGGTACATCACGAGCACTAAAGCAAGAAGACAACTTTGTTGGCTGATAATAACTTCTAATAGTGATTGCTTCATTATTTTTCCCTTTGATATGTTTCTTTAAAATGATTTTCAATCTAGATTCCTCTTCATTTATTGAACCAACCACTTCGCTCTTGTAATAGAAGATGAGGTTTTTATTATCTTTGTCTTTAGGATCGGCCAATATATTTAATGTGTTTTTCAGCGTTTTTTCTACTAAATATTGAGGAAAACCATTGTTAATTAGTAGCTTAGTTATTCTTTTAATTTCTTTATCAAAGAGCTCCCAATTAGATGTTATTTTGTGGGCTCTGTGTACAAGTGTTTTTATTATAGATCTCTTATAGGCGAGAGGTGTGTATGAGTCGAAATTCATATAAACTCCCTTATCGGTATTTTTAACGTAAATATCTCTTTCAATTGTACCATCGTTGGTTATTTTCATTTTCACGTCTAAAAAATTAAATTTATTGTTTAAGCATTCCTCATATGTAAA
>JABUQX010021949.1:0-2500 GCA_015478945.1 Trachelipus rathkii
CCCCAAGAGAAGAGATGTTTGACAATCGTTTATTTATAATTTTGTTGGTTTTATTTTGGTTCCGACAATTGGTAGAGCTATCCAACGAGCTTGATGTATTTATTGGCCCTGGAAGATGAATTTTAAGTTCTGCAGCCAAATATTTCACAACAAAATAACTATGCATAATTCAATAGCTTAACAGTAATTACTTCATAATGACTTCTTTTTAAATTTCTTAATTGAAAAAGCTCAACACTTCGTCAACTTTTCCCTTTTGAAAAGTTTTGAAAGAAACTTGACCACGAGATATTATTTAGGTTAATGCGCTTTTATATTTTGTTCGGAATGATGTAAAAAACTGGTATTTCAAGACGTTCTTACTTGTGGTATTTTGCGCTTAAATGAGCTACGTAAAAGTAATTCATATATATGATGTCGGCATGGAAATGATAATATATCTCGTTTAACGTTTGTTTGTGTTAGTAAGTATCAACGGTCCCATTGATACGACACCAGTATTCGATACAGTCGTGTCCTACAAGAATTTGAACCTTGTCCTTCTATTTCCTAGTTTTTTATTTCATTCATATAAAAGCTTTGGCCTGCTCCCTACCTGATGAGTTTAATAATTTTGGAATTTCAATTTATTTCTCAATTTATTACCATCCCAGTGAAGTGTAGAAAATTTTGGAATATTTTCTTGAAACTCGGATCGATTTATGGAAGCTCATCAATATCGTGTCCTAGAGCTTTTGTTTTGTTTGAAAGATATAAAAACAATCTTATATATATATATATATATATATATATATATATATATTATATATATAATATATATATATATATATATATATATATATATTACTATATATATATATAATATATATATTATATATATATATATATATATATATATATATATATATATATTTCAAATTTTTCCTCACTTCTCTTCTTTTGCTTTATGCTCTTAATTTTCGTTTTCTTTAGTGTTCATTATGATTAATTGACAACACTCGTGGATGAATTCATTGTGATGATTAATAGATACGTCACCCCATTTCCATATAGCATGTTCCAATTATGAAATAGCCAACGATTTTTTTGGTCTTTATAACAAGATTTAGCTCAAAAGGTCGAGGTAATAACTCCATTCTGAGGGATCATCATCATCATCATCATCATCATCATCATCATCATCATCATCATCATCATCATCATCATCATCATCATCATCATCATCATCATCAGTAAAAGAGGTTTGTTGTGATGGCGCTTGTGCCGTCATATGTGCAACGCCCCTGTACAGAGCAAACAACTGTGGTGGTGAGCAGAAGATCCTATGGCGCCTCAGGACATTCAACCTCTTTGAGGCTTGCTTAGAAAAAGAAGTAATCTGATCCTTATAATTAAAGAAACGAGAAAACGAAAGAATATTAGGAACAGAGGAAGTTTGAGTTGTTTATGTTCGAAGAAGATATCAAAGTTGTGCGGAAGATTATATCAAGTAGATAGATGAAGAAAGTGTTTAAGAGGTTTTGAAAACTACCTTACTTTCTTTGGCAGAATTAGATATACTAGAAAGATCAGAGGTCAGCTTCTCCAATGCCACCATAGTTTCTGTTGAGTGGGTCGAATTCCAAATTGGAAAGAGTAATGAAAGGTAGAGTCATTAGCATAGGAGTGGATAGGAATGGAGGTGATAGAGAAAAGGTCATTAATTTAAAGTAGAAAAAGAGTTGGGCATATGACAGGACCTTAAGGAAAAAAATATTAATAGATTTAAAGGACGAATGGTGGCCATCTACAACAGCAGCTATAGAATGACCGGAGAGGAAATCGGAGAGAATCACACAGAGAGAAGGATAAATACCGTAAGAGGAAAATTGGGAAATCAAAACTTTCTGTCAGATTCTATTTAAGGCTTTCGATGTGTCTAGAGCCACTGCAATGGATTCACCCAAATGCATAATAGCAGATGACAAAGAATGAGTAGAGAAGAGAAAGGAAATCAACAAGTTGAGCACTTCTTACTAAAGCCATAATGACGAACAGAGATTAGATTTGAAGATTTAAGAGGTTTCAAAATCTTCGTGTTGAGGATATTCTAAAACTTTAGAAATAATTGAGATTAAAGCGATAGGATGATAGTTACAGGGTTGAGAGAGTATCCCCTCTTTTTGGGACGGGTTGAATGATCTCTAGTTTCCAGCAAAAAGGGATGGCGAAATGGAAAGACAAAGATGAAACAGTTTACAAAGGCAGGGAGCAAACTCAGAAAAAGAAATTTTAAAATCCACAGGAGGAATACCGTCAGGGCTATATACGCCTTTTTAATGTAATATCTGTGTGATAGAGAGAGAGAGAGAGAGAGAGAGAGAGAGAGAGAGAGAGAGAGAGAGAGAGAGAGAGAGAGAGAGAGAGAGAGACCACTTTAAAAGAAATTACGAAGGTAGGCTTAAATGAGAAATCTCTCCATTATAATGCAGCGTAAAAATACTCGAGTTTGTAAATCTTT
>JABUQX010021949.1:7500-10000 GCA_015478945.1 Trachelipus rathkii
GCATTATTGTAAAAAATATTCCAATTTTAGGATTAAATTTTTAATACTTCAAGACCTGGTGATGGTGCCAGTCGGGCTGAAACGTTGTCATTTCAATAAATGTTCGGATCTGTTCTCGCCATATGCTCTCTCTCTCTCTCTCTCTCTCTCTCTCTCTCTCTCTCTCTCTCTCTCTCTTCTCTCTCTCTCTCCTCTCTCTCTCTCTCTATATATATATATAGTATATTATATACATATATATATATTATATATATATTATATAAATATATATATAAATATATATATATATATATATATATTAGATAAATATTCTTCTTGAATCGGATAAAGTTGCAATAAAGATGAAAGAATGTGAGATCACCACTGGTAAATGTATAAATCTTCCTGTTGTGGGCAACTCTGATCAAATAATTTTTAATAACAGTTATTGTGTCAATGTTGGGCTCGCTCTTCATGAACCCAAGAAGGTGGGATTTTGTTTTATTTATTATATATATATATATTATAAATATTATATTTATATATTTATATTATTATACTATATATATATATATATATATATATATATATATATATATATATATATATATATATATATATATATATATATATATATATATATATTTATATTTTTTATATATATTTAAATTATAAAGAAGTTATTTTTATATTTTGTGTTTTTGTCAGTTGTGACTGGTAAGAAAGGATTAAGAATAGATTAAATTAAATGTTGGACATCGTGGAATCATTGAAATTTATATCATTAATAATAAAAGTAATTTTAAATACTGTAATGTACATTCTGTGTTTGTTTTTTCAACATTTAAATAATAATAAACCAATTTACAAGATAAATAAGTCTGTTTGTTTCATTCTAATTTTTAATTTTATTAAAAAAAGGCAAAATTGAGAATTTGAAATAATTTTTTTTAGAATTTTAACGAAAATACTTGTCAGGATTGTTCTAATCAGATTTTTATAACGAATTTACATAATTAACAAACCTTTTAAAAATATATTTTGCATTTTCATCTTTCGTTCAATTGATTGCCCTTTCAGTTTAACGTTCGAACCATAATTAATTTATCGCTGGTCAACAAATTTGCACTTTGAAATTTTTTCCTTTCTCAAAATAGTTAAACTACCCTAATTTTAGATCGAGAAACACGAATATGGCATTGTATTTTGTTTATTAGCTCTGGTTTTTAAGATATAGTAATCTCAAATAGAAATCCAAAAATACGCTTTAAAGTTTTTTTCTAAAATTAACTATAATAGCAATTTTTGGTCGTCAAAAATGTATTTAACATTATATTTTGTTTAGTAAGCCTAACTCTGGTTTTATAGATACACTAACTTAAAATAAAAAAGCTTAATCATGTGAACGGATTCTTTTTTCAAGTCGTTTGTAATCCTTTTCTGGGGCGTCTCTTGTCATTGTCCAAAAGTTGTCCGCAAGAATAGAAGGATTCCATTTTCCTGATTCCTTCCTTCAATTTTCGAAATATTCTGATTGAATCGCTCTCCATGTTTTGCCACTAACGGCATCTCAGTTGTCAGGGAAGAAGTCACGTGAGAATGTAGGAAATGTTGCAACCTAATCGATGGTTCTTTCCTAGAAGATTATTTTCAATTTGAACGCAGTTGTCAATTCTCCGATTTCCCAGGAAGCCATGCAAACATTTTTAAATGTCTTCCATGCTGCTTTTTCATGACCTTGAATAACTTGGTCGAAGTTTTTATCTTTCAGAAGTTGACGAATCTTCGGGCCAATGAAGATACCATCTTTTACTTTAGCGTCACTGAGATGTGGAAATAGTCTTCTGAGGTACTGAAAAGCTTCTTCACCCTGGTTCACCCCTTTACAAAATCCTTCATAAATCCAAGTTTTATGTGTAGAGGGGGCAAAAGAATTTTTCTCCTTTCTACCAGAGGATCACGCTGGACATTTTTCTCTCTGGGGCAGATATTTTTCCTTGGGGGGCCAGACCTTTATCTTGTGGTGAGAAAACCTATCTCGACTGTCCCATTGACACATAAAACAGCAGTACTTGGTGTATCCCAACTGCATGGCAAACAGTATTGCAATGACCTTCAAGTCTCCACAGATCTGCCACTTATGGTCAGGGTACTTAATTGCTTTCAGAAGTGATTTCATATTTTTATATGTTTCTCTCATGTGGACAGCATGGCCTATACTAACTGAAAGGAGATAATTGCCATTGTGTAACAATACAGCTTTCAAACTTAGTTTCGACGAGTCTATGAATAGTCTCCATTCCTGTGAGTTGTACTCCAAATGTAAAGCTGTCACCAAATCACTCACGCTACAGCAGGTAACAAGAGTATTTTTCTTTCAAAAATACTGACACAAATCTTTTTGTTGAGTTCTGTACAAAGACACATTAACATTAGATAGTAGAAGATTCCTTTGTTGAAGCCTTGATGCCAGAAGCTCTGCTTTGTCTTTAGATAGTTCCAAGTCTCTAATTAAATCATT
>JABUQX010021950.1:0-5000 GCA_015478945.1 Trachelipus rathkii
GGAATTTGGGTGTTTAACCGTTTTCGCATTTATCATTGAAACGCTTTCAGCGTTTTCGTGCGCCCGCTTCAACCATAATAATATATATATACTTATATATATATATATATATATATATATATATATATATATATATATATATATATATACTATATATATATATATTTAGCAGCTTTATCAGCATGCTGAGTGTTCCAGCGGAGAATACTGTCTGAAGAAGCTAGCTGAATGAAAAGCACACAGCAGCTAGTTAACTTCAAGCCAATATGAAAACGAAAACACATTAAAACTATGAAAAATATGTATGTTTATAATATGTTAGTAATTATCCTTCGGTACATCTATCGACAGTATGTCTTTTAGTTTCTACTAATAAACCTTAAAAAGCGTCGTCTGGCAAACATCTAAGGTTCAGTTTATTATTTCTAAAGATCTAGGGGCATGACCTTTATACCCTATACTACATATGTATATATCTTATATATACCATATATATATATATATATATACTCTATATATATATATATATATATATATTCTATATGCTGCTATATATATATATATATATATATATATATATAGGCCAGCTTTTCGATTATCCGTCATATATCGTTCCGAAGAGGAATTGGCATAAAATTTGGGAAGAAAGTGAATTATTCTTTTCTCTGTATTTCTTAAAATTCTTATTTACTATAAAATATTTTCTAAGTTTTTACTTCTAAGTTAATAAAGATGTCATTTAACAAACATTCAATTTCATCAAACCATAAAAATTTTGTAACAGAATTAATGATTTCATATTTGTAAATGGAAGAGGAATTATAACTAGAGGTCGGAGCCGGGCCGGAGCCGGAGCGAACAATCTTAAAATGCGGGCCGGGCCGGAGTCGGGCCCGAGCAATTTTAAATACTGGAGGCGGAGCCGAGTCGGAGCGCCGGGTAATTTTAAAAATGCTGGAGGCGGGCCGAGTCGAGCCGGATAATTTAAATGATGGAGCCGGGCCGGAGTTGGGCCGGAAAAAGATTTGCCGGCTCCGTAGCCCTGCTCAGCACCGCACCGACTTCAACACCAGTGTGGGTACCAACTCTGACTCCTTCCTTCATCCTTCCTCCTTCCTCCTTCCTTCCTCCATCTTCTTCTGTTTTGCGTTCAGTGCATTTCTTCTGGGGACCCCTCGATGGGGTCCAGACACCTAATACGAACTTACAACCATCATATTCGAGTTCTACGACCTTACTAAACATATATTTTGGTACCAATATGGGACTAAGCGAATATTTATTAACTAAGCACCTCACCGCATGGCACCGCACCGGTTCCAGCACCGGTGCCGTTGTCAACTCCGACTCTCTGCCTCAGACATAAACTCCTTCTTAAATTTTAAATCGACTCCTTTCTCCACTTTTCTTATGCATTCCGTTCATTTCTTCTGGGGACACCCTCCGGGAGGTCCCCAGACACCTTTTACGAACTTATAACCCTCATATTCGAGATCTACGGGTTCGATAACATATACCAGGATACAAATATTATATTATTATACAAATATTTACTCACTCAGGACCGCACCGGAGCCAGCACCGGTGTCGGCTCCGAAGCTGAATCCGGATCCGAAACCTACTTTTTCATTCCTCCTCTACACCATCTTCAAAATTCAACCTTCTACGAGCATTTCCTATTTTTAGAGGGCAACACCACCCTCCAGGGGGCCCACAGACACGTAACCTCGTGTGTGCATGCTCGCGTGCATAAAAATCAATTCCCTACTGGAAAAGATTTCGACTCAAAATCGATACCCTGCGGTTATCGATTTTTCGACGCAACGCTAGCTGTGCGGTGCGGTGCGGGTCTGTGCGGGGCGCCGCAGAGTGATGACGCATCCGGTGCGGGGACATGCACGGCAAAAACAAATAATAATTGTTAATTAAACATTTACTATTTATTTATTTTTATTTATTTAATTATTCTTTTTTTATTATTATTTATTATTATTATTATTATTATTATTATTATTATTATTATTATTATTATTATTATTATTATTATTATTATTATTATTATTATTATTATTATTATTATTATTATTATTATTATTCGGAAAGAAACTTCGTTTTTTTTCCAGGGTTGTGAATGAAAAGAGCCAAAAATGCTAAAAAATTCCCACGGTAATCAAGAAATTTCCACGGTATTCAAATGCCGTTCTTTCACTTCCGGCCTCCAATATTACACTTTGATTTACTGATTTACTGATTTAGGGTATATAAAAAAAAACGCAAATTTTTTAAGTTATAACCGGAAAAATATATTTTAAACATAAAATAAAAAGTTTTATACAAAATATGACTTGAATCAATAGATCAATAGATCATGGAAGGGTAGAGAGGGTATGGTTGGTAGGGTGGGTGGTTTGATTTACTACTTTAGAGTGTGTAAAAACGCAAATTTTTTACGTTATAAACATGAAAATTATAAAAAAATTAATAAAATCATATTTTTTAAACAAAATAAATTAAAAAATAAATAAAAAATAATAAAAATTTGAAAATAAATCTTAAAAAATTTAAATTGAAAAAAAAATTAAACACAAATAATAAATGTAAAATGAAACATAAAATAAAATAGCAAACGAATGTTTACTAACTAAGCACCGCACCGGCTTCAACACCGGTGTCGGTACCAACTCTGACTCCTTCTCAGACTCCTTCCTCCATCCTTCCTCCTTCTTCCTTCCTCCATCTTCTTCTGTTTTGCATTCCGTGCATTTCTTCTGGGAACCCCACCTCCGGGCGGGTCCCCCCAGACACCCTTTACGAACTTACAATTCTCATATTCGAGTTCTACGACCTTATAAACATATATTTTGGTACCAATATGGGACTAAACGAATATTTATTAACTCAGCACCGCACCGGCTCCAGCACCGGTGCCATTGTCAAATCCGACTCCTCTGTCTCAGACTAATTCTCCGACTCCTTCCTTCTCTGACTCCAACTCTGACTCCTTTCTCCACTTCTCTTATGCATTCCCTTTACGAACTTATAACCCTCATATTCGAGATCTACGGGTTCGATAACATATATAAGGATACAAATATTGTATTATTATACAAATATTTACTAACTCAGCACCGCACCGGAGCTAGCACCTGTGCCGGCTCCGAAGCAGAATCCGGATCCGAAACCTACTTACTCATTCCTCCTCTTTACCATCTCCAAAATTCAACCTTCTACGAGCATTTCCTATTTTTAGGGGCGACACTCCCCTCCAGGGGGCCCACGGACACGTAACCTCGTGTGTGCATGCTCGCGTGAGTAAAAATCGATACCCTGATGGTATCGATTTTTCGACGCAATGCTAGCGGTGCGGTGCGGTGCGGTGCGGTGCGGGGCGGGGCGGGGCGGGGCTGTGTCTCGCAGAGTGATGGCGCATCCGGTGCGGGGACATGCACGGCAAAAACAAATAATAATCGTTAATTAAACATTTACTATTTATTTATTTTTATTTATTTAATTATTTAATTTTTTAAAAAAAATTTTTATTATTATTATTATTATTCGGAAAAAACCGTTTTTTTCCAGGGTTATCAACGAAAAGAGCCAAAAATGCTAAAAAATTCCCACGGTATTCAAGGGCCGCTCTTTCACTTCCGGCCTCCAATATTACACTTTGACTACTGCCATCATTTTGGGACGATGGAAGAAATAAAATAATACTGTAACACGTGAACTAAACAAACTTCAGGAAAATGACTTCCGGTACTGCTATAAACAGTGGAGCAAATGTTGGAACCACTGTGTAACCTCCCAAGGGTCATACTTCGAAGGAGATAACTTGTAATTTTGGGTAAGTTCAACAAATAATTAAATACGACATCAGTACACTTACTTTTGGGACATAATATATATATATATATATATATATATATATATATATATATATATATATATATATATATATATATATATATATATATATATATATATATATATATATATAACTATGCTCCGTGTGTGTGTGTGTGTGTGTGTGTAAGTGTGTGTGTGTGTGTGTGTGCACGTAGGCTTGATTTAGGGACTGAAATAGGTTGAGTGATTTATGTCCTTGCTCACACTGATCAATAGGCGGTGTGGGTTGGTTAAACTCCATATTTTTCCTTTTCAAAGGCTAATAAAATATATCATAATATAAAAAAGTTATTTCGGTTATAAAATAAATAAAATAACAAGTCTACATCAGTTGTAATGAAAAATTTTTGTGTCGAGAGGTGAGTAAAAAAAAATAGGCTATGTACCTGAGAAACGTAAAGTAATATTTATGGGAGGTTGGCGAGTACCGAGTCCTGAGTGGTAACTAATATTAAATCTAAACTAACATTAGACTCCTTTGATTTCAGCAATTACATTTGTTTCCAATTCGTTCATTTTTCAACTTATTAATATTCTATGAATACTCATATACACAGTCCACTAAGCCTTTCTTCGGTCTTTGTGTTTCTTAGCCAAGTCTTTACTTCTTCGCGGAGGGCTGAAAGATCTTTCAATGGTATATTGAACACGGTAGCACCGGTGCAATTAATAGGTAGGTTTTTAATTTGAGGAAAAAGGGGGTGGCTTCTTTAATGACTTCAGTAACTTCCAAGTCTTTCAACTTTATCTATTTTTTATCCAGAAACAAAGGTATACCATAAGTCAATTTCAGTATGAATTTTGTTTATATCAAGATCATAATACTTTGAAAAGCATTTTACTTTCTCACGCAAACTGTCTATGGGACCACCTAACATAAGAAAAGGATGCAAATGAAAAAAATGAAATGCTGTCACGTTCTTTAATGAGAATCTAGTCTCTAAAGAGGATGAAAGTGAATCAAGATAAGGCACAAGTACAGAGCGCTTCCAATATTCAGCAGGATGATTTGCTTTATGTTGTTAGGATTGCACCTTTCTAGGTGGTGCAAGTTCTACTAAGAACTCAGCAGTAATAACATTTTCGGATAAGAG
>JABUQX010021950.1:12500-22500 GCA_015478945.1 Trachelipus rathkii
TCGGTGAACCTAACATTTACGTCAGGCAAAAACTTAACCTATGAGCCCACGTTTCTAACACTAAATCAATCAGTTAACACAGTGATATCTTACGAAACTTATCATTTCTCCAACAAATCAGTGTTAATATAACATTGTCATAGTAATATTTAACAAAACGTAGCAGAAATTAAACATAACCTAACATATCTAACACTTACAATGGAGAAAACCTACAAATAGATATACATTTGTAACTACGCATAAAGACATTATTAACACTTGGAGCTATGAATAAGTTCTCAACCTTCGGATAAACATAGCCTAAAAATAAGTTCTTTATATACTAAACCATGAATAAAAGCTAGCGTAACAAAGTTTTCACATTAATAAAGCTAACATAGCATAACCTGAACTAAGAATATAATATACAACGACAAACCTAACACACCTTACGCCCGAATAAACTACTAACATTAACAAAGTTCCGTACTTAATAACAGTAAAGTAACTAACACAGCGTACAAAACGTAAGCTATTCACACTTTTTTTCAAGCATATTTCTAATATATCAATGTTAATTTACCATTAACATGGTAATATTTAACAAAAATTCATCATAACCCTGTCTAATTATCATACTGACCAGCGAATATATGCTATCTTAATAAAGTTTTTTACATTAATTTAGTAATATTTAACAAAAATTCATCATAACCTTACCTAACTATCTTAACACCCAACGAATAATTGCAAACATAACAAAATTTCATCCAAACGTAACATAAAAATAACAAAGTTTTATCCAAACATATCATGGTAAATTGTAATAGTTTACTGATTTTAAAGCATTAAATCAGCAAATCAGTAAATCAAATCACCAGCACCTCCACTCCCCTCCACACCCTACCTTCCAGATCTATTGACCTATTGATATATTGATTCAAGTCATATTTCGAGTATCATTTTGAATAAACATAACAAAAATAAGTTATTTATATTCTGACCTACAAAATGTATGCTAACGTAACAAAGTTTTAACATCAATAATGTAACATATCATAACCTGAACATATATTTTGTAGGTCAGAATATAAAGAACTTATTTTTATGTTATGTTTATCCAAAATGATACTCGAAATATGACTTGAATCAATATATCAATAGATCAATAGATCATGGAAGGTGGGATAGGGAAGGGAGTGGAAGGGCTGGTGATTTGATTTACTGATTTATTGGTTTAATGCTTTAAAATCAGTAAACTATTACACTTTACTATGATATTTTATTCAAAGAGCTTATTTTTATGTTATCATTTGGATAAAACTTTGTTATTTTTATGTTACGTTTGGATGAAACTTTGTTATGTTTGCAATTTATTCGTTGGGTGTTATGATAGTTAGGTAAGGTTATGATGAATTTTTGTTAAATATTACTATATTAATGTAAAAAACTTTGTTACGACAGCATATATTTGCTGGTCAACATGATAATTAGACAGGGTTATGATAAATTATTGTTAAATATTACCATGTTAAGGTAAAATTAACATTGATATGTTAAGAGATATGCTTGAAAAAAGTGTGAATAGGTTACTTTTTGTACGCTGTGTTAGTTACTTTACTGTTATTAAGTACGGAACTTTGTTAATGTTAGTAGTTTATTCGGGCGTAAGGTGTGTTAGGTTTGTCGTTGTATATTATATTCTTAGTTCAGGTTATGCTATGTTAGCTTTATTAATGTGAAAAATTTGTTACGCTAGCATATATTCATGGTTTAGTACATAAAGAACTTATTTTTATGTTATGTTTATCCGTAGGTTGAGAGCTTATTCATAGTTCCAAGTGTTAATGTCTTATGCGTAGTTATAAATGTTAGTATCTATTGTAGGTTTTCCTCCATTGTAAGTGTTATATATGTTAGGTTATATTTAATTTCTGCTACGTTTTGTTAAATATCACTATGACAAGGTTAAATTAACACTGATTTGTTAGAGAAATGATTAGTTTCGTAAGATATTACTGTGTTAACTGGTGATGTAGTGTTAGAAACGTGGGCTTAGGTTAAGTTTTTGCTGAGTAATGTTAGGTTCACCCGAAAATTTTGCTAATGTCTCCGTTTATTCGTAGTTCAAAATGACGTTATATTTGATGTGAGTGGCCTTTTGATGGATGTAGTATCAATTCATAGTTCAAGATGGGGGTATCTTTGATAGATTGGTCACTTTGTTAAAGGATTTTTTGTTAGATAATACTGGTTTAGCTGTTGTTGATATGTTGGAAAAGTAGGAATACATTGAGTTTTGTATGTCCTGTTAGCTACTTTACCTTTGATAAGTAGGGAACATTGTGAATGTTAGCAGATACGTGAGGTATGTTAGGTTTGTCGTTGTATATTATATTCTTAGTTCAGGTTATGATATGTTAGCGTTATTGATGTGAAAACTTTGTTACCTTAGCATATATTCGTTGGGAATTATGATAGATAGGTAAGGTTATGATAAATTTTTGCCAAATATTACTATGTTAATGTAAAAAAAAAATCATTGTTACGTTATCATATATTCTTGGTCTGTAATGATAATTAGAAAATGTTATGATAAATTTTTGTTAAATTTGCCGTGTTAATGTAAAATTAACATTGAATGTTAGAGATATGCTTGACAAAGTGTGAATAGGTTACGTTTTTGAATGCTATGTTAGTTACTTTACTGTTGTTAAGTATGGAACTTTGTAAATGTTAGCAGTTTATTCTTGCTTAAGGTGTGTTAGGTTTGTCGTTGTACATTATATTCTTAGTTAGGTGATGCTAGTGTTAGCTTTATTAATGTGAAAACTTTGTTACGTTAGCATATATTCGTTGGTCAGTGTATATAAACTTGATTTTATGTTATATGTATCCAAAATGATACTCGAAATGTGACATGAAACAATAGATCAATAGATCAATAGATCATAGGATGGGTATGAGGGTACTGGGCAGGGTGTTTTGATTTATTGATTTACTGCTTTTGGGTGTATAAAACATAACAATTTTAGTAAAAAATATGACTTGAATCAATAGATCAATAGATCATGGAGGGGTGGGGTGGGTAGTGTGGGTGGTTTTATTTACTAATTTACTGTTTTAGGGTATGTAAAACATAACAACTTTAGTAAAAAATTACATGAATCAATAGATCAATAGATCAATAGATAATGGAGGGGTGGGGAGGGTAGGGTGGGTGGTTTGATTTACTGATTTACTGCTTTAGATTGTGTAAAAACGCAAAATTTTTACGTTATAAACATGAAAATGCATAAAAATTTAGTAAAAAATTATATTTTTTTAAATAAAATAAATTAAAATAAATAAAAAAAAAAATTTAAAAACAAATTTAAAAAAAAGTAAATTGAAAACAAAAATTAAATGTAAAATGAAACATAAAATAAAACAAACGAATGTTTATTAACTCAGCACCACACCGGCTATAGCACCAGTGCAGGCTATGACTCATTTGCTCCGACACGTGAGACTTCTTCTTACTCCATCCTTCCTCCTTCCTCTTTCTTCCTTCCTCCATCTTCTTCTGTTTTGCATTCAGTTCATTTCTTCTGGGGACACCCCCCTCTGTGAGGTTCCCCAGACACCCTTTACGAACTTACAACCCTCATATTCGAGTTCTACGATCTTATAAACATATATTTTTATACCAATATGGGACTAAGCGAATATTAATTAACTCGGCACCGCGCCGGCTCCAACACCGGTGCCGTTGTCAAATCAGACTCCTCTGACTCAGACTCCTTCTCCACTCTTTCCTTCTCTTACTCCGACTCCGACTCCTTTCTTCACTTATCTTATGCATTTCGTTCATTTCTACGGGGGGACCTCCCTTCAGGGGGTCCAGAGACACCACTCAAGATCTTGAAACCATCATATTCGAGATCTACGGGTTCGATAACATATATAAAGATACAAATATTGTAATCATTAACACAAAATATTTATAACTCGGCACCACACCGAAGCCAGCACCGGCGCCGATGCCAACTCCTCTGATTCCGATACCGCCTCTTTCCAAAAATCCGACTCCGAATCTTTTCTAAAAATTTTAACCTTCTACGAACATTTCGATTTTTTAGGGGGCGGCGCCCCCAAAGGGTGCACATGGTACGTAACCTCGTATACGACGAGGTTACGTCACCACCTAGCACGTTGCCAAGTTTTAGCCCGATACGATAAGCCTAACCCTGTTATATATATATATATATATATATATATATATATAATATATATTATTATATATATATATATAATATATATATATATATATATAATATTATAATAATATATTTATATATATATATATATATATATATATATATAAATATATATATATATATATAATATTATATATTAGTATGTATGTTAGTATATATATATATATATATATATATTATATATATATATATATATATATTATATATATATATATATATATATAATAATATATATATATAATATATATATATATATATATATATATATATATATATATATTTTAAATAGAATTAATAATAATAATAATAATAATAATAATAATAATAATAATAATAATAATAATAATAATAATAATAATAATAATAATAATAATAATAATAATAAAAAATATTAATTACGAGACACGCTTATCGCGCCGTTATCTAGTAAACAAGCATCCTTGTATCAGTTATCAAAAAGGCGCCGCCCTGTAAGACTCTCAGAACGTCAGTATCCTTGTTGTTCGACGAACCTGTACACTTAACTATTATATATATAATTATATATATATATATATATATATATATATATATATATATATATATTATATATATATAATATATATATATATAATATATATATATTACAGTTGTCCCCACCACCACTCGAGGGCAGAGCCCTATTCAAGGAGGGGGTGTTGCACGCCTCAGAAGTCAACAACTAAAGTAAATTACGCAGATGAACACAGACGCAGGCTTTGAAGTGGGGGAGATTAAATTCAGCAGGAAACACAGAAGATTGAAGAGAATTCCACAGAACAGAAGGTGGCAGGAAAGAAGGAAGCACCGCAGCGAACTAGCTGGAGTTACCTACATCAACAAAAACTCGTGTCCAGACACAGCACCCCTAGTGCTATCGAGGGCGACGTTAAGGTGGAGGTACGCGAGTGATAGCTCCCTCGAGCACCTGCTGCTGCGGTCCTATAGAAAAGAGATAAAGCACCAACATCGCGGCCGCAAGAATAAGAGAGTCAAGTGAACTGGGAAGCAAAGAACAGTTATACGCCTTTTGGCCTTGACTCGACCCCCCATCCAAAAGCCGGGTGAAAACCAGACCCCCCCCCCCAGATATGAGAGCAGTACTCCATACAAGGGCGGATGAGACCCTTGTATAGCTGGAACAACTGAGAAGAGGAAAAAAAGTCTCACAGTCTAAAAACAGAAACTCCCAGTTTCTTTGAAGGCGCCCTAGCAGCAACAATTGTGATGTGAGGTTTCCCAAGACATTTTTTTGTTAATGTTAAGGCCAGGATGTTTATATTGTCAAGGAGAGACCGAGAGAACCGTCGAAAGAAATAGGAAAGTTAGAAGGTGTCTTAGAGAGGGAGATTTGTGGAAGTTGGGTTTTTAAAGAATTGAATTTCACAAGGTTCAGACGAACCCTCCCGGAAATTCTATCCAGATCAGCGAGAATAGAATAGGAAAGATTAAGTAGATTCTAGAAGTAAAAGAAGGAGCAGAATTGTAATGAGTTGAAGAATGAAGGGTCGAGTCATCGGCAATGAGTGGATAGAGCAGATGTGCGAGGTGAAGAAGATCATTAATGAAAAAGTAGGAATAAAGTAGGAGATAAGACAGAAACCCTGAGGAACACCACATTGACAGAAAAGGGAAGAGAAGTCGCCCCATCAACAACAGGCGACGATATTGAGCGATTTGAAAAGAAACTAGACATAAGTAAGCAAGAGAAGGAAGGAAACCCAAGGACGGGAGACAATTGGCAAGGCGGGCTTGAGAGGGCAGAGCAGTGACGCGTGGCCATACCTGGTCCAAATGCTTTGAATATGTCAGGCGCCACCACACGCAAGTCTCCCGTAGTTCCTAAGGGCGGAAAACATAAATCAGTATGATAGGAAAGTATATCGCCAGTAGACCTCGAGCGCCGAAAGCCGTACGTGATCGGAAAAAGTGAATGAGATTCGCAGATGATCTAAGAAATGAGAGTTGAGAAGAGTTTTAAAGATCTTAGATAGAATACAAGTAAGAGCTATAGGGGGATAGTTGGAAGGATCAGAGCGGCTTCCTTATTTGGGAATAGGTTGGACATGTGCGTGCTTCCAACACTGAGGGAAAGTGTTAGTATTGAGACATTGAGAATAATAGTTGAACGAGGGGCGAGGATAGCACTGAAGCCAACTCCCTCAAAACCTGGGAGTAAAATGCCATCCGGGCCTCCCGCCTTCCTACGTTCGTAGATTTCAGGAGCCCATGCAACCGATCAAATTTAATCACAGGCAAAGGCATAGAAGACACCTGAGAGAAGAAGGAGGAGGAGGAAGGAGGATGAGGAATGCCAGAATACGTCCAAGGTTGATTTAGAGGAAAATAGGAGGGGCCGAAGAGATGGCCTTTTCAAGTTGGAGAATTACAACAGAACTCATCAGAATCGATAAGAGGAGGAAAAGACAGATTTTACAGGAAGTTGTTAAGAGATGTTTTTGGCAAGAGGCCAAGAAGGATTTGTCAGTAGGAGAACCAAGGAAGGTTAGCCCACTTTCGTTTTGATGAAAGCCCGCTTTGATCGTCGAAGAGTTCCCTGCAACGATTCTAGCTGAATGAAAATTAGCAAGAGTGATAAGGAGAAACGAGAATTTTTCCATTCCCCATACGCCACTGTCTCTAGCCGAATGGCCAAGAGAACAAGCACGATCGAAAACCAAGGATTATGAGGAGAGAAAGATTTAGTCGAAGAAGGAATGACCTGCTTCATCCCATCAACGATTACAGTTTCCCACCTTTTCAATAGACACTGAGGAGTCCTTGGAGAAAAATAATCATTCCAACGGTAGTCTAGAGCAAGAAGCAACGTAAAGGCCCCCCAATCGGCCCCGATCAAGTGCCAGAAAAACCGGCGTAGGGCAGGATGGAGCTGTTGGAGAGAAAGGATTAAAATTAAGAGATATAAAGTTATGGTCACATTTACCGATAGCAGCGAAGGAGGCTTATTTATAGACATAAAGGACTAGTGGTGAACATAGATCAAGTGTGTTCAAGAATTGGTGGGACGATCCGGAATGTGTGTGGGGTTCTTTAATTAGTTGCCTCCAGATCGTTGAGAGTGCTAAATGATTCGGCCTCCTCCCCACCCTGTATCAGTTTGAGAGGAGATTAACTATTCAGTATCGTGTCCGTTGAAATCCCCAAATAGAGGACCTCAGTATTTGGAAGAGAAGATGTAACAGCCTTGTGAGAAGTAGTAAGATTTCAAAAGGCGTGAAAATCTGTCTGTTAGGAAGAACAGTAATGCAGAAGCACAAAGATTAATAATAGTAGAAAAAAAGAAGATTTTAAGCCACAAAACATCGAAGTTAGGAGATTTCGAGATTCTCAAGACGTGTTGCAGGAGTGTTTATGGTTTACATAGGCACATAACCTCCACCCCTTTAGACCGGAAATTATGAAAATTAAGTTGTAGTTTGATATATTAAATCGAGTTAGGGCAAGACATCTTAGGTAATCTGTCGCTAACACAAGAGCAAAGGTTAAGAGTTAGAATTAGAGAGGTGGTAATTTCCATCGATGCAGATTAGAGAGTAAAGCCGCGAGTTTTGTTAATGTTGGTAAGTCGATAGAAAAGCCCGCGCTCTGTGCAAATCTGCCATCACACACGCACAAACAACCAAAAAAGAAAAAAAAAAACATACAAAAACAGACAGAGAAAAAACGAAAAAGTTGAAATCAAGATTAAAATTGTTCACTCACTAAAAACGTAAATTATTGAAATGACACAACCGACCTCACTTTAAATAGGGAAATATCGATGAAAATATCTGATAAGAAAACACACACGCACACACCTAACAAATTCCAAATAAAAAAAATTACAATCATTTAACATAAACCTATAGATGAATGAAAGAAAACGAATATGCAACCAAAACGTCAGTGTCGAGTATGACCTTTTTTTAAATAAAAAAAACTAGATAAAAATACATTTTGCAAATGAAAAGACGAAGGACAAGCATAAAAAAACAAAGTTACTATCATACTACGTATTGGCACAATTCTAAAAACTACTATGACTATCTAACATAACAAAAGTTTCAAAAACAACAAATAAAACGAATAACTTTATCTTTTTATAAGGATTTAATTCTCAATATTAAAACCATAATAGTTAAACAATTTAAAACAGGAGAGCAGTTAATGTACAAACACACTTTATGATAAATAACTAAATATATATATATATATATATATATATATATATATAATTTAGCCAGTACGTGCAAATTGTAGAATATATAGTTTTGCAAGTCAATTTAATCAGTATTCTCATATGGTAATTTAATAAGGTTGGCACAGATCCAGGAAAGGAAAGAAAGAATACTAAAAAATGGACGAAAGTAATAATCTATGAAGCCGAAGAGGGAATAATTTGGTGCGTTTTATTAGTTTCTTTAAAGCTTGGAACGAGTGTAGCCCTCTCAGGGGAAAAATTTTAGGGTTTCCACTCCAATTTGTTTTATTTAGACGAGAGGAGATGTGTAGATTTTTTAAGTATCAAAATGTCATCGTCATCTTTCTTTTGTGGTTATCGACATGCTTTCAATGAGCTTGAAATATTTTTTATTTTTTTAACTAAAGTAATTTGTATTACGATCTTGAAATCACATTTTAAAAGAATTTTTGGAAAATTCTTTTTTAGATTTAGTTAATTAAAAGATTCTCAGCTTAAATGAAAATATTTCTTCAATATCCAACACCCACACTCACATACATACATATATAGACACACACACACACACACACATATATATATATATATATATATATATATATATATATATATATATATATATATATATATATATATATATATATATATATATATATATATATATATATATATATAACCGTAATATCAATTTTAGCATTGAAATATAAAAGCACTGCTTCTTGACTTTTCTTGATATCAATGCATATTGGAAAACGATAAATTCCATACAAGTGTTTACAGGAAATTGACTTTCAATGGGTTGACGACCAAATTTAACTCTTTCATTCCTCATATTTATAATATTAAGTTGAATGAAATTAATTTATTTTTATCCCTGACAATAGATAAAGGATATGAAATTGCTATCTTTGATAAAAATGATTACAATAGTAAAATTAAATTTCTTTTTAATGAAACAAAATTTTAAAATGCAAATACTAACATTTTCAAATGTTTTAAAACTAAAATATTAAATAAATAACTTTGTTCAATAATTAGCTTCAAAAAATATTTTAACAAAACATTAAAACAAGTCCTTTACATCTAAAATCTGTACCATGCATTTTATGTGGTCTTCCAAAAATACACAAACCTAGCATTCCACTGCGACCTATTTTTTCTTATCCAATGCAGTCTCGAAAAATCCTTTAAAATCTTAAATCCTTTAACAAAAAACTAGAGTAACTTGTCAGATATCTAAATTCTTCTTTTTATGAGACTTACTTCATGACAAGCTTTGATATCAAACCCTGATATTCAAATCTGAAATTATCAACATAATGTTAAATAAATTCTTATAAATAAAGTTAAGCCTTATAAGTTAAATAAATCTAATATATTTCTTCAATAAATGAATGAGAAACACAAAATCATCATTACTATGGAAAATATATACCGGCATCTTATCAAAATTTCTAATTTGATTTTCAAAAACCAAAAAACCACAACACGATAGGAGGAAATCCAGTGTTACTCGCTGCTATTAAAATCACAGAAATTC
>JABUQX010021950.1:25000-30000 GCA_015478945.1 Trachelipus rathkii
ACCAATCCGTAACCTAATGCACTCATTTTAGAATCTTCGTATTTCCATACAATCACTTTACACAATTGACTTTAAAACTTAACTTTTTCATAATTACTTTAAACAATTTACTCTTTAACCTTAATATACCATATAATTACTCAAATTTCACATTCTAACTTTATAAACCCTAATATTTACTCCATAACTACAAATTGCCAAACCTTTTACTTTAAACTTCTAAAAACACTTCTTTAATGGTTACTCATTCCCAACAAACCCCGATATCACTTTATAATTGTTTTAACTCTAATACTTTTTTTTCACTATTTAAATGTTGTTTCGTTCACTATTTACTTGTTATCACTTTATTATTTAAACGTTATATTAGCTATTAAAATGTTATGTTAACTATTGAAATGTTATCTTAACTTACCCGATACGCGGGACTGGCAAACCTCAGACAGTTGCTACAATGGAATCCTTTCCAAATCGATTCTTCCAATAATTAATCCAAATGACGACAACTTTATGCACTTTCCACGATTTCTTTTGATAATCACTGAACTGTCTCCAAGAAATATATATCTTCTCACTCACAAAATCCTCCGCAATTTGCTTCTCATTTTTAGTTAGTTGGTTTACCAACCAACTATCACACAACTCCCCCTCCAAGATTGTAACACAATTTTCAAAAGAAAAAAAATCACACAAACCGAAAAGAAAAACACAAAAGAATACCTTACTTCATCTGTCCGGTCGATGCCCTCCTCCGTGCCTCAGTCCTCTTCTCATATTCAATGATCTTACTCATCACATTGGGCAGCTCTGGTACCGATCCTTTTGATTTTGTTGTCGGCATCGTATAAGTATCCTCTGAACCTGGTACACCCTGTTCCTTATAGCCAGCACCAATCATCACTGCGTAAGGTACCTCACCCACTTCCAGCAACTCTTCATATATAGACCTTGGTCTATATTCAGAATCCTCTGGACTGGTTATCATGATGTTTACTCTTTCTGCACCTTCTACTTGTTCCATTACTTGTTCTTCAATTTCTTGATTATAGTAGTTCCTGCCTCTTGATTCTCAGTTGGAACCACTTCCTGGTCTACAACTAGATCCATCCCTTCACCGCTTTCATCGCTGATTCTCACTCCCAACGTGTAGTTACTTTCCGGAAACCCTATCGACCGCACAAATGCACTAATGTCGAATTCACTCTCCGCACCACAATTCGCCTCTTCCTCATCGAACCAGTCGAGCTGCTCACTAGTGTCGATCGGTGATAGTACCATATTGAAGTCTTCTGTCTGGGTGCCTTTAGTTTTACCCACTGGCTCCTCTGTCTGCACCGCTACACTCCTTTTTCTATCGACTTTCCTCACTGCCATTTGTTTTAATAACTTCCATGCTTCTTGAAATTTGGAACCTCGTTTCCTCAGTGTTTTAGACTCTGCTGGTGGTTGTCTGTACCGTAGCCCATGTCCTGCTGGAACTCCTTGTGCCCTTTTTTCCTCCTCTACTTCTACCTGGTGTTCTTTTGGATCCCAATTCGTTTCTTCACATTGGAAATATCGTTTCAGGTACTCCGGGGGATCTGCCTGCAACTTTAAATGCCATTTTTGTCTTACCTTTAATGTCATAAGACATTCCACCTGAAATCACCTTAGTTATCACAAAAAGGTCCTCATACTTTTCACTCAGTTTCCTGTCCAGAGAGCACCGCTCTTGGTAAACAGCTGTCCCAATCTATACTCTTTTCCATAATACTTCTTAAGAATTCCGCAAAGGTCCGGTTGGCTCGCTCTACAGCCCCATTACTTGCTGGTTTGTACGAACTGCTGTAAATATGCTCAATCCCATAGTCCCGAAGCACCTCCTCAAATCTACCACTCCTAAACTCCACTCCGTTGTCTGTTAATACTTTGTGAGGTGTAGGCACAAAAGCTGGCAACATCTGGTACTCAAACGCGTCAGCCACGCTCCTTGCTGACTTGTCTCTTAACGGCTTCACCGCAGCTCACTTACTGCAATGGTCCACCGCGACCAGGCACGCCACGTTTCCTCTTCTCGTCTTTTGCATTGCCATCATATCCACTGACACCAACTTAAAAGGATTGCTAACCTCTATTTTCTACATAGGTGGAAGCACTACCTGATGGTCAATCTTATTCACCTGACACTTTGGGCACGTTCTACATACCTCCTGCACTACCGATGATATCCTGGGGTGCCAGACATGTTCGGAGACCAATTCCATCAGCTTATCCCTTCCAATGTGTGCCAAGATCCTATGAGTTACCACACACACACTAACCAACTGTTGGAATCCAATCACCGCACTAAAATACCTTGTTTCAATCCTCTTCACCAAAATCGGCCAGTTCATCCGGAAATCATCCCTATACCCATAGAATTCTTCAAGTAGCATATCACCTTTTGTTATTAGCTGTTTTCCTTTTACCTTTTGCCTTAATGTTCTTATTACCTCCATATATAAATAAACGCTCATCCCTCAGCACACACTAAACTAGTACCGTCCAATAATTCGGTATCAAAAAGTCTAAAACCTCCAAAATCAAAAATTAAAACCCCCCCTTGCTTATACAAAATCCCCTGCTACTCTTGCAATAGAAATTACTACTGTGAAACAATAGATTTCAAAAGGCGAAAAACAATCAACATAAATAATGACCTCCTCACACAACCAAGAAAATTCAGCTCTAACACAGCTGCAAACAAGACAACACACAATCACAAATAAACAATCAATAATATTTCAATTTCAGAAATATACAAATAATACCAAATAACAAGAAAAATTACCGGGAAGCATTCTGGAATTTACATCTTCCAAACTTTATAGAAGGCGCCCTGGAGATTGCAGTAAAATAGATCCTATACAAAACCTAATAATGCAAAAATATTTTTTCTAAAAAAAAAAAAAAAAAAAAAAAAAAAAAAAAAAAAACAGTCCAAATTCTGAAATAGGTCTGAATTCAGACGAAAGCTACTGCTAGGACTTGTTTTTTAAAAATTTTAAATGTATTTTATTAAAGTTTTAAAGGGATGTGAAAAGATTAAAAGGGCTAAAATGTATGCTAATTCATGATATCATGTGCAACTAAGGGTTTTTTCAACAATAAATATCAGAGCGGAAACGAGCTTGTATTCACAATATATATATATATACTATTATATATATATATATATATATATAGTATATATATATATTTATATATAATATATATTATCTATATATATATATATTATATCTATTACTTTATATATATATATATATTAATTATTATAATATATATATATCCATACCATAATATATACGTATATATATTATGTAATATAGTATATGTATCTATAATTATTTATATTTTTTTAGATATCTCGGTATATATATATATATATATATATATATATAATATATATATATATATATTATATATATATGATATATAGTATATATTATATAGGATATATATAATATGTGTGTGTGTGTGTGTGTGTGTGTGTGTGTGTGTGTGTGTGGTGTGTGTGTGTGTAGTTTAAAGCTACGTTTTCCTCGGAGCGACTCTCGCGATGATCGTTCAACGATTATCGTTAACCGATTAAACGTTGAACGATGATCGTTGGGTACTATTTTCCTCGGAGCGTCTACGATTGATTGAATTTTCAATAGTCGCGTGTTTTCAGTCACAGTTGTATTGTTCTAGAGGAAGGTTTTGTTTAACAAAATCAGTTTAAGATTGAGTAGACGTAAAAGATTATTACTTAAATTTCTTTTGATAGAGGAGATGGAAGACGACGAAATACTTAAACATACATATGGGATAAAAAGAGCCAAGAAACACCTTCTGTTTGAGCTCAGAAATGAAGAGGGACTTTCAAAAATTGATCACTACCCATCTGCGTGAAGACCATAAAAAGTTTTCCGAATTTTTTCGTCTCTCTGTTGAACAGTTTGACTTCGTGCTAGGATTAATCAAAGACGATATCTACAAAGAATCATACAACAGAAATCTGTACCCTGTAACACCTGATGAAAAACTTGCTATTACATTGAGGTAAGTACTACAGTCATTTACACTCTGAAATTCGGTTGTTTTACATTTCGAAACCTTACACATATTCAATAAAAAACAAGGATAGGAAAACGCAATGTACATCAAATACATTTATGGAAATATAATAATAATAATAATAATAATAATAATAATAATAAAATAATAAAATAATAATAAAATAATAATAATAATAATAATAATAATAATAATAATAATAATAATAATAATAATAATAATAATAATAATAATAATAATAATAATAATAATAATAATATATAGTAAGTAAATAGTAATATAGTGATAAGTGATAATAAACTGAATGTTCTTATTTTTAGATATTTGGCAACTGGTGAATCCTTCCATTCCCTGCATTTTCAGTTTAGATTAAGTGTAAGCGAAATTAGCAAAATCATAAGACACACGTTAGCAGCACTCAAAAATACTCTAGTGCCATTGATGTTGCCACCACTGACTCAAGAAGACTTGGAGGAAAAGGCAAAAGAATTTCAGTTTAAATGGGATTTCCCAAACTGCTCAGGAGTCATTGATGGCAAACATATTCGTATTGTGTGCCCAAAAATCTTCCTCTCTCTTTCACAACTACAAAGGATTTTTTTCAATAGTGCTTTTGGCTGTTGTCGACGCAAATTGTAAATTTAATTATATCGACGTGGGATCCTATGGAAAAGAAGGTGATTCAGGAATTTTCGAACGGTCTACTCTGGGAAAAATGTTCTACGATGGTGCACTGCTTCCACCGCCAAACAAGCTACCCAACTCCGATCTTGTGTTACCTCATGTGTTCGTCGGTGATGATGCTTTCCGCTTGCATCCAAACATGTTGAAACCATATTCGCGAGAACATGCTATCACAGAGAAATCGAAAGCTATATTTAACTACAGATTGTGCCGTGCTCGCCGAACTTCAGAAAACGCAT
>JABUQX010021951.1:0-5000 GCA_015478945.1 Trachelipus rathkii
ATTAGGGTGGTAATAAACATACTGTGGTAAATTTTGGATAGAGTACTGATATAAAGTTAATGGAAATTGGCTAATCCAGCGTTCTACAGAATTTGGATCAATTTGACGAATTTCAACTTACAAAATTATGATGAATTAACAAATGAATTACCTCTCTTCTAAACTATATATATTACGATAGCATGTGTTACCTTCTTTAAAATATAATTAACAAGGCCTTTAATTTTATTGTGTACATATGGAGTGTTTATATTATTACGTTAGTTAATTCATATTGATTTTTGTTATATTATTTTACATAGTTTAATTTTAATTGATTACCTGTAGGATAGTTATAATCTTGTTATGTTAAGGGTTTTTTTATTTTAAGGTAACATAATAATTTATTTAGAATACTCACACATTAACTTTAAATTCATTACAATACGCCTATACATACACCTATTACACACACACAACACTACGAATATATATATATAATATAATATTTATTATATATTATATATATATATAATTTATATTTATATATATATTATATAATTATTATATATATATAATATATATATTATATTACATATATGATTTTGTTCTATACATGGTATTATATTAGATAGAATCTTCATTTTATATAATTATAATTATTTATAATAAATATAGGTATATATAATGGTATAACTATTATATATAAAATAAACAGTATTGGACCCATATCATATTGTATAATTATTTTATTATTATATTACTAATAATATATATATATTTTTATTAATTTTCCTTTCCTATTCTATGTAAATATATAATTTAATTTAATATTCCTATATATAAAATAGTAATAGAAATATATTATTAAATATGAATAATGACTATATTATATATTATATATTATTTATAATATATAGATAAATTTTATTATATATATATTAATATATAAGTATATACTAATAAATACTAATTAATATATAATATATGATATCTTATATACTAATACTTTTATCATCAATAACTTCAAATTATTCCTTAGTTATATATTTTATCGCATATGAGCAAATAATTACTTTATTTCATTATAATTTATTTAATATCTATTATACAATAATAAAATGTAATTATTTTTAAATTTATAGAAATAATAACTGAAAGTCTTATATTAACTTGCAAAATATTCTTTAATCGTATTTATTATTAGTACAAAAAAAATTGAAGATTAATATTCAGACAGGCGTGCGAAATATTTAACATTATTTTAGGGAAATTATCTGTTATCTATCACTTTGATTAGCTGTTCTTTATTATTAATATCTCTAGTAGGTAGAATTTGTCTTTTTACTATTTCAATTATATGAACAGTTATATTTTTTTACTATACGTAATAGTTATTTTAACAAAAGGGGTAATATGTTTCCCTTTGAGAGGGTGAGTGACCTGACATTAAAGTTTTGGTCAGTGAATAGTTCCTTAGTGTGTTATAAAAAGAGTTTGTACTTGATGTGGTATTTAGATAGAGATTTCTTCATAGCGAATCCATTCATTAATTCTTAATTATAACTAACTTTAACTTAATCTTTTATAACTTTAATTACTATAAAACTTAACTGTGATTAACTTATTACTTAACTTAACTTTTACTTAACTTTTACTTAACTTTTACTTAACTTTTACTTAACTTTTACTTAACTAACCTAATTCCTATAACTATTCATTAAACCTAATCTACTAACTAACCTAACCTTAACCTAACCTTAAACCTAACTAAGCGCTTAACCTTTTATACCTTACCTTATTTAACCATTATCTACCTAAAGCCTGGGGCGGTCTGTATTACGTGGTAAAATTTTTTTTGATTGTCGCGCTTTTACGATTCACTTATTATTTTCTCCTGTCGGCCAATTTTGTGTCAAAGTCTTGGCATATATTGGCATTCAGAACATATAATAATATTCCCACAGTTTAAGGTATCAAAATGGACCCTCTACATAACTTATTATCATCACTTGTAACTCTTTACTCGGGACACTCTAGTCTCATAGAGTCATGGCTCGATCCATTCTAACGATAGACACTATTCACCATCGATTGATAGAGCACTTGAGAATTTCCTTCTGGTAAGGAACTATAAGATCTCACCTCACCCCAAAGGAACATAACCCTATATACTGCTATTATCTCAACGTTCGGTTTCTACTCTTCAGAACCGCCTCTTTTCTGATACATCCACACCACTGGCTACAGAAGAACAGAGGTACTAAACTCTTAACTCAATATCCCTCGCAAAACCAATCTCTTCTGAGTTAATATTCCCACTACCAAAGGCAAAACTCCCTCGCGCATATAAAGTTAAAGGCACTAGTTGGTGAGTTCAGGTATCCCATACCACATCGGATCCTTATACATGTAATTCTTCATACTACTTCGCGAGGTCACCTTGTGCTAACATACAACTCCTTTGGCGGCATGCATTACGGCCACCAATGTCTAATCTGCGTTTTTCATTTATACCTTCATGACCACTCATCATCACATTGCAAATAAAGCCATGGATGAATAAAACAGCAAGCTGCTCACTCCACGAGCGATGTGTAATTCCTGCTGAATACCAATCACTTTTGATACACAATATATATATATACTATACCCAACTAATCACTCAACAACCCACCCTCAACGTATACTATTATGACACTTTTATATATATATATACTATATTATATATATATTATATATATATATATATATATATATATAAATTATATATATATACTATCATATATAATATATATAATATTTATTTTATATGTATATAATATATATATATGATAATATACTCATTACAATATCCCTGGATATTTACCACACTCTAGTAGGCGGGTCAAAGGAATCAGGGTGCAGTCAGGGAGTGAAATTTATAACTTAATTCTACGGTATGGGACTAAGGTATTATTACAATACTTGCTTATATTAATCACAGGTGTTATTATTTATATGAGTATTATTATCAAATACAATTGGTACCTTAACAGGTTAATTTTACTACTACCTAATATGACTTAGGTAAGTATGTTGTGATCACTTGGACCTAGCTAATTGTATACTCACAGTATTGGTTACACATAAATTATAGAACATACGAGATAGGTAATAAATAAACTGAAATAATAATAATAAAAATAGTGAAGATCACCGATAAATGAGATTCTAGTGTAGATATATATTCAAACTACACACACCAGGTAATCCACCACGCACTTTATTACACACCTTCACAACTTCGGTGCGTGGAATGTCATACACAGTATATCACGTGAAACAGAGTTGAAATACTGAGGCTAGGTGAAGATTTTAAAATAATGTTAAGCTTAGTCATATGATAATATAAACTTGCTATTTATTAAATTACAGTTGTATTATATAGGTATTAGTATATATATATATATATTATACAACTCACAATGACCCTATTAATAGTATATCACACTCTGCTGTTGAGGGTAACGTGTAAACTCATGGGAGCTAATGAAGTATAGTAAAGGTACGTTATAGTAGTATATTGACCACTTAAGCACGATTGGATACTTTATAATAGATTGAAGCAGAGATAAATTTGTTTGCTGTGTGATTGAGTATATATCAACTCCACTAACCAGGACTCATATATTATAATATATAATACACTGACACTCCTACCGTCCACTATCATCGTAGGCGTATTTAATAAAGTATACGTTCAAATACAGAGTTTTACCATTGATGCAAGAGTTGATAAAAATTTTACTACCGTTGAGTGAATGTTACAATGATATACTTATATATGACAACTTTGCTATTTATAAATTCAAGTTGTATGGTTTCGATTCAATACAATAGAATATCACCTATATAAACAGTTAATATTATATGTTTTTATTCTCATACATATATATATATTATATATATATATCAATATATATATTTACGTGTGTCGAGTGATACGTTTAATCCTGACCTCTAGCAAATTTGTTATCTAGTACTGTTAATGATGCTATTATTTAGTACTCCTATAACGGGTGAAGATCACGAAGTTTTGAGAAACGACACTAAGTAAGCATGAATAATTGTGTCCGCAAACGCTACAAGTAGGACTTACAGAGTTGAAAAGGATACCTTCGCTCTGAGAAACATCCTGGTACAGAGATTATACTAAGTGCGGGACAACTGTCCAAAAAAGAACAAATCATTATGCTCCACAAAACCTCAGATTCCAACTAAGCGTCTCACGCGGACAAGGAAGGCTAGGATTCAAATCTAGAGTTATTGGACTACCTAGGGTGTGTTGGAAAAAAATTTATCTTAGGTCTATTGGAAATTTGCTGGGTGAGGAGATTATCAATGATTAATAATTAATTTTAGTAACAACTGAGACTATATAAAATTCACAATGGTAATTAGAGGATTATTATCTCAAAGAGATTGTATCTTTCCCTTATCTAGGTTATTTTTTCACTAGACCGCTAGGGGATAACGGTGAACTCATATGACTACTTTAGCAGATGTTAATATACGCTAGTTATTAGGTAATCACACTACGGCCACGGACTGGTAATCTTATAAAATGAGAAGGCATCAGGATAATGTGATTAATCTGGGGTGTATAATATTCAACTCAAACCTAACCATAGATACTACTAGTAACGCAACCTAATACCGTTTCCACACTTCGAGCGTTTATTAAGAGTTCAAAACTAGGGTACCGTGAACAGGAAGTTGAATATATTTATTTTGTAATAGGTATTTCACACCGGGGCAGATAGTACAGGGGTAGGCTCACGAGCCGCGGGGAGGCTTATAAATTCGTTAATTAGTGTATTCAACAAGGAACCTTTTACAGTAATTCAACACTGGGCTGGGGACGTTGGAACCTTTGGACCCTAGCAAGTGTACGGCGTTAAGGTTGGGGACCACTTACCCACATTGGGAAAAAATTAGCACGAGAATGTTCTTGGGGGTGATATATCAACCCACAGCTA
>JABUQX010021951.1:12500-17500 GCA_015478945.1 Trachelipus rathkii
TAAATATATATTATATTAGTATATATAATATATATATATATATACTATATACTATATATATATTAATATATATATCTATATATATATACTATATAATATAATATATATATATTAGATATATATATATATATATAATAATATATACTTATATAATATATATTATTATTATATATATAATATATTTAATATAATATATATATATATATATATACAGTATAATATAATATAATATATATATATATATATATGATATATATATTATATTAATATATATATAATATATTAATTAATATATATATAATAATATATATATATATATATATATATATATATATATATAATATTATTTATATATATATATTATATTAACTATATATACTATAAATATACTATATATATATATATATCTATATATATATATTTATATATATATATAATATATATATTAATATATATATAATTTAATATAATATATATAATATATATATATATATAATATATATATATGTATATAAATATATATATTATAAATATTATTGTTATTATATAATTATAATATATATATAATAAATATTATATATAAATATTAATAATATATATAATTAATAATATACTATATATATATATATTTATATATTATATAATAATATAATTAATATAAATATAATATATAATATATAATATAGTATATTATATTATATAATTAATTATATATCACTAATATATATTTATTATATATATATTATATATATATATATATATATATTATTAATAATATATATTTAATATAATATAAATATTTATAAATATATATAATATATTATATATTATAATATTATAATTAATATATATATATTATATATAATATATTATTTATATAATATATTAATATATATTATTTATATATATATATATATATATATATTTTATAAATATATATATATTATATATATATATATAATATATATAAAGAGATTACATTGTTCAGAAGTTATGCCCTTTTCAAGGAACAGTCTCATGTCTAAAGAGGTCTTCGGGGTCAGTAATTTTCTTTCTCAGCTCCAGCACCAGCTCCGGCACAGGCTCAGGCACCGTCTCTGGCTCTTTTATTTTAAAGTGCACGGCCCGGCACCACCATCTTAAAGTTTTCCGAAAATGATCCGACTCTGATTTTGGCTCCGGTTTTGGCTCTTAACAACCTTTTTTATTATTTTTATATTAAAATAATATTTTGTCTCCGGCTCCGGCTCCAGCTCCTGCCCCAACTCCACAGCTCTACTCCCGATTCCGTCTCTGTCTAATTCTCTACGCTCTTTTTAAATATAAGGAAGTCTAAATGCATCAAGAGAGACAAATAAAAACAAGGAATTCCACAGAACAGAAGAGGCTGCAAAAGGAGGTGCCACATTGAACGATCCTGCAGGGGCATTTCCATATAAAGCTCTGAGAAAAACACAGCACCTTTTTTTGGCAACTACGCTACAACGGTGCTAGAAAATTTGTGGTAACTTCCAGGAGAAAATGAGTTAACAACTCCCACGCATTCCTGCCAACGAAATACCTACATAAAATAGAAAGAGTGCCAATCTTCCACCTACTTCCAGCCCACCTTTACCATTATATACTATATATATATTATATAATATATATTATATATAATAATATTATATACTATTATATATATATAATATATATATATATATTAGATATATATTATATATATATAATAAATTATATATAATATACTATATACTATATATATATTTATATATTATATAATATATTTATATATATAAATATTTATATATATTATATATATATAATATATAATATATATATAATATATATATATAGTATATATATATATGATGTGAAAGACTGAATTATTTACATTCAGACCAAGAAAGTACATAATGTTCACAAGTGAAACTATAGATCCGAAAGAAGTAAGTTGGGAGATGTTTGTGAGTGCGAGATACGAAGAAGCTGAATTTGTAAATATTTAAATTTTAAAGCTGATGCAATCCTTATCTGAAAATATCTTAGGGATTATTAGCAAGTATATATATATATATATATATATATATATATATATATTATAATATATATCATATATATATATAAATATATATATTATATATAATAATATATATATATATATATGTCTTTATGTATACGTTTTTGTATTCTTATATAGCCATGTAAAATAATATATATATATATATAATATATAATATTATTATAAAATCAAAATGTGTTTATTTGATACCATATTTTATTGTGTTTCCAACTATTAAATAAAATACAAAACTATAAAAATCTTTGAAAGAAATGAAATAAAAAGTATTTCATTTGAAATATTTGTTTTATTTCTTCTTTTTTTTATATATATATTTTTTTTTCTTTTTTTTTTTTTTTTTTTTGCAGTATTTACTAGTGATTCTTTTTCCACTAAACACGATGTTGAATTTTGGACATTTAAAATTATGAACAACAAATAAAATATTTTATTTTCAAGCGTTCATAGAAGCACTTTCATTTGCAAATTTTTTTTTTTTTTGTAAAACTAATTGCACACATAATTAAAATCAGTTAACTCGATTATAAAATAATAATGTGTAATTAAGTTTTTGACACGATAATGCAATTTTAATTAGAAAAAAAATTAAAAATTATTAACGATGTAATTAAAAAATTGTCAAGTGAATCTGGTTATTACTTTGTATTCCATCGCTATTAGTTTGAGTATTATTTTTAGGGGGAACAAATACCGACAACAATTCGCCGAATTAAGCAATTCACCGAAGTAAACAATTCATCGATTTAAACAATTCACCGAATTAAACAATCCATCGGCATGCAAAATTCATCTAAGTTATACAATATAACCTAACTTGACTTAATCTAACTTAACCAACCTAACCTAGTATATATATATATATATATATATATATATATTATATGTCTGTATATATATATATTATATTTATATATATAGCTATATATATATATATATATATATTATTATATATAAGGCCCTTTTTAAGGAGGGCAAACATATATAATATCTATATATTATATATATATATATATATATAATATAATATATATATATATATATAATATATATACTATATATTATATAATATACTATATATATATTATGTCGGTGCATTGTTTGTCGGAATTCATGCCGGCTCTCCTTTTTTATGTCTCATCTGTTGAGAAAGGCCTGGAACCAACATGAAACGCACTGGAGATGAACAAATATTTTGCCTTTCAACTAATCATCCATTTTTTATATCTACTAATACTTCTAGAATTTAAAATGACATTAAAAAAATAAATAAAGTGCAAAAAATAAATATATCAATTATAATTGAAATTTTTTAAAAACATTTTATTTTACTCCATCAAGTTAATAATATCCTTAAATAATGTTAACAATAGAATGATAATAATAACGTAAATGTTATTGTTAATAATCTTAATATTAAGATGATTATCTAAAGATTAAGAATATTTCCAGATTGGGAAATGAGTCTGATAAAGTGATTCCATATCATCAGACCACTCCACAGAATGCCTTGAATAAGTTTCTCGAAATTTTACGTGGGAGTCATGTGGGTCAATACTGACGGGGAACATCTGAACCATTTCATGTTCGCCAATGATATTGCAAACAGACTAGAGGAACAATAAGAAATTTTTCCTAACTTGTTGAAGAGAGCAAAATATTCAAGGTTTTTAAATGAGCTTCTGGAAAATCCATGTAAATATTAAACGAAAATCAAAATTCTTATAATGAGATTAAAGTTGAGAAGGAGTCAATTACACCTTTTTGGTTCAACTAGCCTAAATAACACCATTAAAAGATGATGCTATAAGCACACAATCAATCTGGAATGATTAGTTCCATTTATAAGTTCAACATCGCCATGATCCTGAAAATTTTCTACTAACCTGTGTTTTTTACCACCAATCACATACGAATCTGAGGTATGTAATCTGACAAAAAAGCTCGGTTACTAAGAACTAGGCATGAACTAACGAAAGAATTATGCTCGACGGTAATTAAAGTAACAAAGAGTTAACGAAGTAGATATAAGAGAAAATTAATGCTCGTGACATCTTCGAGGATGTTAACAATTAAAATGGAGCTGGGCAGGTCATTTGGCATGAGTAAAGGACAGCATATGGACCTTGGGTTTAATCAACCGAACCCCTAGAGGATACAAACGATACAGTTGCCAAAAAAATGATCCTATGCAAAGGGAATCAATGCAAATTGAATTACGATGGCAGAAAAAAGTACAAAATTTGAGTATATGCAAACAAATGGAATATACCTATGTTCCAACAAAGGACAAAGGATAACGACTTATATAATATACTATATATTATTATATCTATAATATATATATATTATATATATATAATATAATATTATAATATATAGTATAATATATTATATATATATATATATAAGTATTATATATTTATATATATATTATGATTATATTTATTATATATATAAGTATATATATAGTAATAATTATATATATATATAGGATATATATATATATATATATATAAATATAATATATATATATATATATACATATACTATATATATTATATATAATATTATATAATATATATATATATATATATATAATATAATTAGTATATTTAATATATATATTATATTGTTAAATAATTTGTTCCACATATTCTCTATCCCTTCAACACACCTTATTTCTCACAATGCATCCCTCAGGTCCACTGTCGAAGCACTTTCTTCTACAAATACCGAGCATGATGGTTCCCTACAAAATTCAAATTAAGTAATTCCTTAATAATTCCGATACAGTCCCCTTATCTTTCTTACCCTAAATACGGTACTATTACTGCTCTCCTTCAATCCATCGAAACTATACCCTCATGTTATTTAAAAGCCTTTGGTTGAACAACTAAAATCTTCCATATCACCATCTGCT
>JABUQX010021951.1:30000-34474 GCA_015478945.1 Trachelipus rathkii
TATTTCGATGACTCGACCCTTCATTCTTCAACTCATATCAATTCTACTCCCAATTTTACTTCTGGAATTGCCCTCGTCTTAATCTTTCCGATTTTATTCTCGCTGATGGATAGAAATAACTGTGAAATTCAATTCTTTAAAAACCCAACTTTTACAAATCTCCTTCTCCAAAATACCTTCTAACTTTCCTGTCTCTTTCGACGGTTCTGTCGTCTCTCCTGTTGACAATATAAACATCCTTGGCCTTAACATGAACAAAATGTCTTGGAAACCTCATCCACAACGGTTGCTAGGGCGGCCTCCAAGAAACTGGGAGTTCTGTTTAGAACTGTGAGACTTTCTTCCTTTTCTCAGTTGCTCCGCTATACAAGGTCTCATCCGCCCATGTATGGAGTACTGCTCTCATATCTGGGGAGGGCTCTGGTTTCACCCGGCTTTTGGACAGGGTCGAGTCAACGGCAAAAAGACTGTTCTGTACTTTCCAGTTCACTTGACCCTCTATCTTTGCGACGCGTTGGTGCTTTATCTCTATCCTATAGGTACCGCAGCGGCAAGTGCTCGAGGGAACTTATCACTCGCGTACCACCACCTTTACGACGCCTTCGTAGCACAATAGGTGCTATCTTCGCACGAGTATTGTGTTGACATTGGTAACTCCAGGCTAGTTTGCTGTGGTGCTTCCTTCTTTCCCACCACCTCTGTTTTGTGGAATTCTCTTCCATCTTTTGTATTTCCTACTGAATTTAATCTCTCACTTTAAAGCCTGGAAATATATTCCTCATCTGCATAATTTGAACTAGAGGGTGAACTTTTGAGAGTACTACACCTCCTCCTTGAATAGGGCACTGCCCGTGAGTGGTGGTGACAACTGTAAAAAAAATCATGAATGAGCAGATACGTGTGGCAAATGGTGAATCCTATTCCCCCATCCAAACAACTCATTCCAGATTATCCCAGAAAAATCGTACTCTTTTACCAACACCCTCAGATGGATCATATGTCCGCAACCACACAAATTTTGACCTTTTTCAAACTTAAATTTAACCTTTAGACTTCTAGTACTCACACACAAAATCTACCAGCTCTCTACCACAACTCACTCATCAGAATTGCAAATCCTTCTATCCCAATCTCAGCCCTTTCCACAGCTAACCCCCTCAACACCATTTACTTTTCCCACACCCTCATTTTCACCGTTTCTTTCATCTTTGTTTCATTACCCCCAAAAGAGAACATTTGCTCTTTAAAATGCTTCTATCACCTCTCTCCTCTATAATATTTATTCCTCTGACATTTCATATACAGATACGATTCATACATTTTCGCCGAAGGATAGAAGGGCGCCTACTGCGATCACGACCTTCTCCGAGGCATGCATTAGCATTCCTGGCATAAGTGGTAGTAGGCAGCCAACCTAACTACCACCGTCCCTTAGTCGCCTTCTACGACATGCAGGACATACGATGTGGGCAATTTTTTCTCCCTACACGTATGGATATAAGGGATAGGGATGTCTGTAAGATGTTGTCTAGAAGAGGGGAGTGGATATAAGCAGAGGTGGGCATGATTTTGATTTTCAAAATCAAATCATGATTTTAAAATCAAAATCATGATTTGATTTTGATTTTGAAAATCACCAGTTCTGAGGTGATTTTGATTTTGATTTAAAATCACGAAAATCCATGTGATTTTGATTTTAGAAATCAAGAAAATCACTAAAATCACTGAAATGTAAAGTTAATTTAAATAACATTTTCCCTGATTTATGTAACTCCGTGAAATTTTCACAAGAAATTTTCCTTCATCTATTCTTTCATTTAACCCATATTCATACAGTTGGAAATTGAAGTTAAAAAAAAAACACAACCTTTTATCTCAATCTTAAAATTTTTACAAATTACTTTTCGGTCAACTTACGCAACATAAAAGCAAGCGCACTTTGAATTTTGTTCCATTCGCTTTTTCATCATCATAGTGAGCAGGTCGCTCTCCGCAGGCCTACATTTACAATTCGTAAAGAAAGTTTGAATTTGGTTGCAACAACAGACGCTGCCAAAGCATTGAAAAATCCAGTATTCAGTAAGTTAAACTACGCAGTTATGGGGAAATGCTCAGCTCTTTGGAACTCAGCAGGAAAACCCAAGAGTTCTGAAATAATATATTCTATCATTGGTAAAAGACTTCTGTATCCGTGTGCAACGAGGTGGAATTCTATGTACGATTCTATTCTTCAAATACAACAACTTGGAAAGAAGATTAGCGTATTAATGCAAGAGCTAAAGCTTCCTGTATTTAAAGAAAACGAATTTGAGTTCTTAGAAGAATATGTAGTTGTTATGAAACCTATTGCTGTTGCCTTGGATAAGTTGCAGGAAGAGGAAACTTGTTATTATGGATGTTTGATACCTACTCTTTTAGTAACCCAGGAATCTCTTTCGACAATAGAAACGAATAATTCACAGTTGAGATACTGCTCACCATTATTGAAAGCTATACGTTCAGGATATGAAGCTAGGTTTCAAAAATACTTAGATCTTGATGTTGGTATTAAGGATGCTATTTTGGCATCTGTGTCTCATCCATATTTTAAATTGAGGTGGGTGTCTCTAGTCAAGGGTGACAAATGTGATAATACAGAAGAAACAAAAGCCCAACTTAAAACTTACTTACAAATATCTGTAAGGAAAATAGCATCTTCAGATGTGGAGATGGAAGAAAGATGTAGTGACAGTGGAGAAGACGATTTCTTCAAATCTTTAGAAGGTTCATCGAAAACTCTTCACAACAAAGAAGATTTGGAAGTACTCAATTATTTTCAAGACCCAAGTAAAAATGTATCATCTTTACTAAAGTATCCTTATGTATTAAGAATTTTTAAACAATATAATACTCCTCTTCCATCATCAGCACCCGTAGAAAGGCTCTTTTCATTTGCAGGAATGATAAACAACCCCAAGAGGACAAAACTTTCAGATAAAAAATTCGAACAGCTCGTTTTATTAAAAGCAAATTTAAAGTTTAATGAAATATAGAAAATAAATATATTATATATATATATATATATATATATATATATATATATATATATATATATATATATATATATATATATATATATATATATATATATATATATATATATATATATATATATATATAAATATATATATAGAGTAATAAAATATAAAAAATTCTATTATATATATATATATATATATATATATATAATAAAAGTGATTTTGAGAGTGATTTTGAAAATCCTTTAAATGCATAGGTGATTTGAGTGATTTTGATCAAATCACCGACTAAAGGTGATTTGAGTTTTGATTTTAAAATCACTGTTTTGGAATGATTTTGATTTTGATTTTCAAAATCACTAAATTTAGTGATTTTGCCCACCTCTGGATATAAGTATGTGTATATGATAAGTTGTCTGGAGGATGAGTGTGGATATGAACGCATAACAGAAAGGCGAACCATTAGGCACTGGAATGTCATTCATACATACCATAAGCAAAATGGGTATATATATATATATATATATATATATATATATATATATATATATATATATATATATATATATATATATATATATATATATATGTATAAGTATGTACGATGTAATATGCTCTATATATAATATAATAATATAATATAATATATAATAATAATATAAATGTAATAATAATAATATAATAATAATAATATCATATAATATATATAATAATAATATATATATATAATAATATATAATAATAATAATAATATAATAATAATAATATATATATAATATATAATAATAATATATAATAATATATATAATAATAATATATAATATATATATATATATATATATATATATGTATTTTATATAATATATAATAATAATAATAATATCTTTCATATATATATATATATAATATATATAACAATAATATAATATATGTAATATAATGTAATATGTAATAATATAATAATAATAATATGTATATATAATATATATATATGTAATAATAATAATATATAATATATGTATATAATATATATAATATATAATATGTATATATATATATTAATATATATATATATATATATATATATATATATTATTATTATTATTATTATTATTATTATTATTATTATTATTAGTTTTAATATTATTCAAAATTCTTAATATTTGTTCAATTTAATCGGCAAAATAATCGGCGAAAATTTGAAATTGACGATGACGATGACGATTTTTAAAATATGCTGATTTTTGCCGATGACGATGACGATTAATCGTCCCAAATACTCATATATATATATATATATATATATATATATATATATATATATGTATATATATATATATATATATATATATATATATATATATATATATATATATATATATATACAAGAAATTATAGAATAAGAATGTTAACTTACCAAAATTCGTGAATATCTGTTCTCGGCTTGTTAAAATATT
>JABUQX010021952.1:0-25000 GCA_015478945.1 Trachelipus rathkii
TATAAAAATTTTTATATTTTTTAATTTATTAATATGTTAAAATTTTTTTTTTTCTCGTTTGCTCAGCTATTGTATCCGTAATAATTGATATAGGAAAGAGAAGCAGTATGGCGGGTACTGACGAAGGTAAAGATGATGGGGGTACCAAAGGAGGAGTAAGAGCAATGACCTTACTGGAGGAACTGCAGAAGGCGTTAATAACAGAGTAGAAGATGTAGATGTGGATAGAGTAGCCATGGTAATGGAGAGTTGTGTACAGGGTTTAAGAGCAACAAAGATAGGAAACCCTAGTACAGAGCAACCGGTAGAGGTGAACAATAGTACGATACAGCAACAGGGTGACAAAAGAAAGGATAGGTCAAATGTAGAACATTCCGTGAGACAGAAGGAGATGGGTAAGATAAAACCAAAGGTGCAGTATGCACTGAGGTATAGAGAAGAGGATTATGAGGAGAACGATGATGACATCTTTGATAATAGAAGTGAAACTGAAAGTGAAGGTGGTGGAAAAAAGAAGAGAAAGAGGAACAAAAGAAAAAAACATGTAAGAAAGTATACAGTAGATGACAGTTCTGTGTCAGAGGTAGAGTCAGAAGGTGACAGTGAATTGGATAAAGGTGGTAAGTTGTGGTTAAAGAGGTTGGTGGAATTAGAAAAATCGGGTATGGAACCCAATATGGCAGTTAACAGGGTGCTCATCATTTTGGCCGGTGAATTATTGGAGGTGATGCGTACGTACAGTAGAGCTAACACAAAAGCGGTAAAACCTTTAAAGTACGGACGAGACAAGGTACAGACCTTTGATGCCTTCATCGAAGACTTTGAGAGGTACGCGAAAGAACAGCTTGGAAGGGACAAACAGCGGTGGGCTGTTGAATTGAGGAGCTTTTTGGAGGGTGGTCCCTTAAGAACATACTACAGTATATACAGAGCGAAAATGAAGTATGTAACTATCGTGTCAAGGCTTCGTAGTTGGTGCAAAGAGGAGAAAGATAGTGAGGTGATGGATCTTCAGAAGGAATTCTGGAAGATGGAGATTAGGAAAAATGAAAAGATCGCAGAGTTTGCTCTGCGCATGCAGACAACATATGAGGCAGCAACAGAAGAAGATCAGAGGGATACTGGGATCCTAAAGAAGCAGTTCGTGAACTGCCTGCCTAAAAAAGTGGCCAGAAGGTTTAAGTTACGGATGGGGAGTGAGAAGGAGAGTATGAAGGTACGTTGGAAGGATATGGTGAGTTGGGCCCAAGAAGAGGATGAACTTGAAGATCAATCGGAACCAGAAGCTGAAGCTATTCCTATATGGGCAGCCATTCAACAAGAAGGCAACCAGAGGAGGACGTATGCGGACCAGGTCCGTTATGGGAGACCGGCACCACAACGGAAAGATGGACCAAAGGAGTATAGTAGAAGGAGTAGTAGGTCATACAGTGGGCAAAGAATAAGGTGCCATCATTGTGACAAAGTGGGTCACGTAAAGAGAGATTGTTGGAGGTTCAGAGGGTGGTGCCTAGGATGTGGCAGTAATGAGCATAAGCTTATGGATTGTGGAGCAAGGATGGGGTACGGGTTTCAGCGTCGAAGTGACAATAGGGAACAAGATCAAGGTGCTTCAAGAGAGGTGGAAAAAAGATGTTTTCTTTGTAGTGAGGTCGGACATTGGCGTGAGGCATGTCCTATGAAGGAGAAAGTGGAAGACTTCATAAGAAAGACCGGTGTTGAGGCGTACTGAGACCGATCCCAAATCCTAAAGTATAATTATATATATATATATATATATATATATATATATATATATAATATTATGTTATAATATATATATTCTATTATATATATACATATATATATATTATATAATATATATATCTTAGAATGGGTTATGAAGTATATATATATATATAATATATATATAGATATAGAATAAACATACTACAGATGATTCGTGAAATCACTAGAACCTGTCTTCCTGAGTGCCTATGGGAACGTGTCGGAGCCACCCCAGTATAATGGTGTCTACTAAAAGTATCTATACCTGAGTTATGCTAGGTTGGTGCCCGAACTCCTCGAGGCATAAGTAGATAGATTGGGATGAGAGGGTCAAAGCAACGTGAGAAGGGCGCTAAGATAAGCATTCGGCGCGCATTGCCTTCAGCGGATACAGGAAAGGTACACAGACACGTGAACAACAGCGGTGTATCATACTAGAGAGCAGGTAATATGCAGGATAGAGGCTTGGTCTGGTATATATAGTTGGTTGAAAGGTAGATGGGAACACAGACATATGATTTGAAAGGTTTGACATGATAATAAATACATATGCATGGAGATAAGGTAAGTGAGAAGATATACTATCCTAACTAGTTGGATTCAGCTCACCTGAGCCAATATTGTTTTTGATCGGCGGAAAGTGGAACTTTCAAGGACTCTCAATCGGTAGTATTGAATAAGGTGATGAGGTTGAGAGGTGTGGGTGACCCACAGCTGTGTTTAGATTCGCACCGCACTGCAACGTTGAGGATGCAACTATTGAGAATCAAGCTATGGTCATCGGATTTCCATAGTGGTTAAAATTGAAGGAGGTGTGATACTGGGGATTGCGTTTTAATGGTTTAAGTAAATAAATAAACTTTAACACTTTAAATATATGTAAAGTACGGATCATTTCAGAGGTCACCTCAAGAAATATTAGGCAATACCATTGATGATGTCATAAGAGCAGGTAGTCTCTTGAATTGTGGCATTCTCGACGAGTTTATAGGGTATTCATGTATATGTATACAAGCTCAAAGTGGTGTGTTCATTCGATAATCGGTGCATGTGTGAATATTACAGCAAGTAATTAAGAGAACAGTATTATGTATGGAATGTTACGTGTAACGTAGGTTTACGTGAGTGTTATATGTGAGAATCTCCGCGGCAGAGAATCTCAATACAGATAAACACACTCAGATCACAGTAGAACTCATCGGGGAACTGTAAAATGACGTTATTCCAGCACCTCACTCCAGACTACGATTCTCAGGATGGTAGTAAGGGGTAGAGTAGTTGATTACTACAAGAGGCACCGCGCACTCAGATTTGTTGCGTGGTATAAGTGTGGTAAGAAGTGCATAGGTTACAAACAAAAGCGAGCTCATCTAAACTATCATCTACTGATGCGTTTTGAAACTGTGAGGTAGGAATGACATGAGTCCTGTATTCGCTCTCACAAAGGCAGCACACTGTTGAACGCATACACTTGGCTATAACAGAGATGTGTGGTATATCGGGCTAGCGCAACGTTACGAGCTACATGCTCACTTTTAATGGGTAGTTAGTATGCGTAATAGACAGGTTGAGAAGGTATCGAAAGGAGCCTGAGCTTAGTCGGCTCGTAGCTGTAACACCACCGCTCGGCCACAGAGAATGTGTTCTCGAGGTTCTATACCTTATGTTAAGGTGACAGGAGGTTGTACGGATGAGGAGAATAGTGTCAAAGGCGAGCATCACACAAGTATTTCTTTCTATGGATGACTAATGGGCGAAGCTCGACGATAAGAATAATTAGAAGCTCAGGATTCATACTACGCACGGTACTAAACTCTGTGTGAGATATGGTGTTCAGCACATGTGTGTGTATGCTCAACGCACAGCATAGACTAACGTCGGAGTAAGGGAGCACGCTCACTCGACACTCGCCTCGTACTACCAATAGGGATCACCATAGGAGCAGATATTACTACCACACCTAAGACTTTTGCTCAAACGAGCGCACACTCACGCGAGGCAAGAGCTTAGCACTACGAGGACATACTGCGAACGACAGGCACACTTTGTAACATCAAATTAAGAGCTTATATATTTATCGAGAATAAGATGGGAGATTTCTCTCAAAAGTAGTGGTGGCTAGAAAGAGAGCTTAACATCCGAAGATGAGTTAAGCTCACGACTTAATACTGAATAAGAATACGATGGATAACTCAAGAAGTGATAGTTAGAACTTATAATAGAAGGCTTACTAAAAGGATGATATGAAAGTGATGGAATGGTTAACTCACATATAGAGCTGTAATGCTAATATACACTAAATAATAATAATAATAATAAATAACAATGCTGTTAGGTATAGATGTTCGCTAACGAGTGCTCATCAACATACATGACATATTTATTCTAATCACAATAGGCTGGATTTAGTAAAAGGTTACTACCAGATGAACTTGGAGGAGGGTAGTAGAAATTTTACAGCTTTTTCGACTGTCAGTGAGCTGCACACAAATGTACCGTGTTATCAAAAGTTAATGCACGTATATGGCTTGTATAAATAGGAACCATAGACGTGACATTCACCAAAAGAGATAAATATTGACAGAAGATTACTATATTACGGGGAATCAGTAATAATAAAATAGAGTGGTGAGTATAAGAAATGTTAGAAACCATAGATGTTTATTGATATTCAGATGTAGAAGTAAAGAGAATATCAACTGAGAATCATTAATATTCCAAGCAGCAGGTACTGCACTGCGAGAATTTTGTGAGAGATACTTTCGCTCACCGAATGAGAGTGATGTTGTTTAGTCAATTGTAATTGTGTAGCAGACACAGAGTACACAGGTCTCTTGAGGACTCATAATATCTTGGTCGGACAAATCTAGGTACCGAGAAAGCTTCCGAGTTTATGTCCAAATGGAAACTCAGAAAACCAAGTAACAATTAGAGAATTGAGAATATTGGTATGATAACTTCAGCGGAAGTTTATAAGGAATTTTAGAGGTAGCGGCACTCTTAGTGCATATAACTGGTGGCTCCAAAACCGCGTGGATATGGTATATTTACGATAGAAGTGACTATTTGGCCGGACAAGACTAATATAGGCGTTTGTGTTTATTGGACTCATAAAAGAAAGCATAAGATATTGGAAATACGGTGGAATTTTTGGCGCATATTCAACCAATATTTATACACACAAGTTGTCTAAACCAGTTAGAGTTATGTATTGTGGCAAACGCCAGTGGAATTTTGGTATAGAGGAGCACTTAAGCGAGACTTGTGCACTTAGTGCCAAGAGGAGACAGCGAAGCGTGATTGCATTTTTAATTTCACATTTGTTTATCATATCAATTCTTGTGAGAAGAGGAGAGCCACTTGCACCGTATGTAAGAGACACTATCCTTGCAATTCAGAGTAGACTGAAGTGTAAATAAGTGTTTTATAGATAATATTTGTTACGGGCCCTACTTCAATTAAACTTTCCTCTCAAAATTTTACTTTTTTAAATATACTCTCGACTCCACATCTCTCTGAGAAACTCTTTAGGTACGAACAACCTAACTTACATTTCTTTACTTATACTATTATAATATCTCAACTCGAAAATTCAAGTGACTGATCAAGATTGGCCACCTCTGTTGTATTAGACACGAGTTTTACGCTTGAGATACTAAAGTATTTGAGGTGCGGTATTACCCCCGGGTAAAGATTACTTCATTTTTGCTGGACACTTTTGGTCCCAAGTTGCGTTGCATTAGGGTGAAGATCAGGGATGAAGAACCCGCTCGACTTCCATATGTGCCTATTACCGCTGGAGGGTTTTATCCATCACGAACTTCAGATTAAAGGCACGCGCAGACGACATTCTCTTATATTTATAGCTTATTAACACGACAATGTTGTGTGGAACGAATGAGCGCCAGGTACATTATATGGGATCTATCCAAACGCCAACTCTATATTTGTTCACGATATCCCACGAAAGTGTCTAAGAGAGATATTATAATATTGGGAATATACTACTCAATCAAAGAAGATTTCGCGTAAGTATCCTGTGCAATCGGGATATGAACAGCATGTTGCCAGCGTGCAGTAATCCATACCGGGGCATGCAATGATATCGCTCGTCAGCCCGGCGTTGGCCCGGTTGCAAATACCTTATTCAACTGCAAAGTATCCAAATAGATAGTGTTTTTTACAGCTTATCAGGAATAGTAGGACAAATGTATTTATAGGACTATGAAGATTGGTTATACATCATGGTAACTCAAGCGGTGCTCGATGCAGTGTTCGTCTTGATCCCTAAGTGGGAAACATTGATATTGAAAATCTTTAAAAGTGACGTACGCACCGCATATATCAGCGAACTCGCTTATGCGTGTTGGTACACACCCGCAATTTATATACACCGCGACATTCAGGAACATGATCGACGCAGAACCGAGGTGTTAAACGAAACAGACTATAATAAAGAACAACATCAATCGGGTTTGATTCTGACATCTCCATTCTCGCGAAAGAGTTACAGCAGGGCAGAGAAAGAGGACGTAGACGAGATTCACGAAAATGTAGTTGAAAGTGAAGATCTTCTGGAAACTACGTTTTGAGTGCACAAATTAATGGTTATCAAGATAAAGGTCTGGACATAGAACTGTGAAATTCGTTACAGACAGGGAGAAGTTTGTTTCATAATTTTAAAGTAACTGCACTTGTGATAAGTCTTGAACCCTTTGAAGACTTGATATGCGTATTGGGAGGTGTAGCTTTGCGCACGCGAAGGTTGTATTGCAGGTGTGGATAAGACCAGTGGTGCGTTCTTTTTAGATACAGGTGCACTTATAGAATAAGTCTGATCCAATAAGAAATGGTTCGTTTATGTTCTCTCAAGGACGGTACCTCGGAGAATTGATAGAAGTGTTCTTCGTTTCGAAACTGGAATATGGTTTACTTTGCATAATTATATATAGTACATTGGTTTTACGAATGGTAGCTGCGCCATAACTACAGGTCACTCTCGACAGACTTGTGCATAGTGTAACATGGCTGTACAGACTAACCCCTTCTGACAATTACGCTAGATGTAATATATACAGTATCTCTTCGGCGAAGGAGAGATGGTGTTTATAAGACAATATATATACAGCTAGATGCGTAGCCAATAACGTTGGCTCACAATAATCCAAGCAATAGAATTCTGGGAAACCTCACTCTGTTCATTTGAGGTCTCATCGGAATATTAGTTGATGAGCGAAGTAGCATGTGCTTGGGTAACTGGGGCACTTTGCAGGTTGAAGGTGATTAATCTTGTTCCTATTTCGGAGAGATATATATATAGATGTCACACGCTGATACAACTTTTCCATCAGTACGGAACAGTAGGATGTGTATACAGTAGATATAAGAGAGAGCACCCAGGTCTACGAGTCGGGACTTGGTCAGGTGGGTAAGCTAATATAATATCGGTGCTATATTAGACAGCGTGTCTTGAATCCCGATAAATAACGTGTTTTTCTTGCTCCGCTCAGCGGCGTCCAGCATAAGCAAGATCATGAGGCATTAGTGGCAGACCATAGGCAGACAAAAGGTGGACACAGGCAGCAGCCCTCGCGAATCAAGCAGATAAGGACGATCGATAGACTTGCCTTAAAGAATTTTCATCGCGATATGATATAGCCCGAGATCGATTTTCGTGATACTAGAATCCGGGGGGTCCATTTTGGTGAAGAGGGATGGAACAACCACGTATTACTATGTCGTAGCCATCTCGGGTTCAACAGTTGGTTTCGAGTAGTGTTGTGTAGTGGTAAAACATAGGAACATGGCCGCAATCCGTTTCGGAAGGAATCTCACAAGTTGATGGAATTGGAGTCCAAGTATGTGATGGCACCACAACCGAATGAATGTTCATCAGCTGGTTGAAGAGGGTTTGTAAGAAACGTGCCAAGTGGCCTCAGTTAAACAAATCGACCACCAAGTAGTTAGTTCCCCCACCAGCACCTGGTGTGTGATAGATTACCGAGGGTCCGGTCACATACCTACCCGTTTTTGAGTTAGTGAGTGGATCGTGTTATGGCGGATGCCGACATAGACAAGAGATGGTTAGAACCAGAGGTTCGCCGTACGCTGCTGGCTTGCTTGTACGCTAGTCGTGATTTACCCATTGATGTCAAAGCTCGGGCAGTGGCGGTGACACAGTTTGAAGGATGAAGTCGGCTCCTGCATAGAAGTTGTTGCGCCAGAGTTGCGGCTTCTCTCTCGAATTCCTCGAGATGCGTTTACATCTCCAGTAAGTGAAGTCTACTTCGTCTACCACTCATGTCATCTCATATGGACATTCAACGAATACTATTTTCCGAGAGAGATAATAGAAGGGCTGATTTTTCATCTGTTTAAATTAATCCTAAAACGGTCTGTTTCACACACGGACTAACGGGCGTGGATTATAGTTTTTGAAGTGGGTAGGTTTGAGAAAACATGACTTCAAAGAGTCATGGACATAGAACACATTTACAGCAGCCATCATACAAGCTCCCATGCTGATCGATCTAGGAGCGCGTCGGTGAGCGGCTCGCAACAATAGAGATATCTCTGCTGATATCTACTCGAGAAGTGCTGAATTCCTGAGAAGTATCATGGAAAAAAACATTGATTGGGACAGTTGTCTGCCAAGAGCGGTGCTTGTGTATAACAATACAAAGCATGCAGAGCTTGGGGTGTCCCCGGTGGAAAAATTGATGGTGGAGAAGCATGAGAAGGGTAAAGTGGTACCGATTCCGAGAGATCAGCAGGAGAAGTGGCGTGAAGGACACCCAACCAAATTGGTTACCGTACGCGGTAGGGGTGAGGGTGAAAAGAAAAATTGTTACAGTGGATAGGAGTCTGAACAGAAAACTGAGTGAGAAGTATGAGGGTCCGTTTACAATAACTAAGGTTATTTCAGGAGGTATGTCGTATGACATTAAGGGTAAAACTAAAACGGCAAGAGCACATTACTCTCATTTGAAGGTTTGGGCGGATCCCCCAGAGTATTTGAGACAATACTTCCAGTGTGAAGAGGTGGATTGGGATCCGAAAGAACATCAGTTAGAGGTGGAAGAAGTGGAAGAGGTACCAGAAATGACAATGGAGTATGTACCACGGTATAGGCGAACATCCTTGCTTCTTTGGAAGTTCTAACTCTGGTGATGTTCGCCTATACCGTGGTACACACTCCATTGTCATTTCTGGTACCTCTTCCACTTCTTCCACCTCTAACTGATGTTCTTTCGGATCCCAATCCACCTCTTCACACTGGAAGTATTGTCTCAAATACTCTGGGGGATCCGCCCAAACCTTCAAATGAGAGTAATGTGCTCTTGCCGTTTTAGTTTTACCCTTAATGTCATACGACATACCTCCTGAAATAACCTTAGTTATTGTAAACGGACCCTCATACTTCTCACTCAGTTTTCTGTTCAGACTCCTATCCACTGTAACAATTTTTCTTTTCACCCTCACCCCTACCGCGTACGGTAACCAATTTGGGTGTCCTTCACGCCACTTCTCCTGCTGATCTCTCGGAATCGGTACCACTTTACCCTTCTCATGCTTCTCCACCATCAATTTTTCCACCGGGGACACCCCAAGCTCTGCATGCTTTGTATTGTTATACACAAGCACCGCTCTTGGCAGACAACTGTCCCAATCAATGTTTTTCTCCATGATACTTCTCAGGAATTCAGCAAAAGTCCTATTTGCACGCTCCACGGCCCCGTTACTCGCTGGCTTATATGGGCTGCTGTAAATGTGTTCTATTCCATACTCTTGAAGCATTTTCTCAAACCTACCACTTCTAAACTCCACCCCGTTATCCGTTAACACTTTATAAGGTGGCCGCACAAACGCTTGGTAACATCTGGAATTCGAAAGCGTCGGCCACACTTCTTGCCGACTTATCCTTCAACGGTTTCACCGCTGCCCACTTACTACAATGGTCCACTGCGACCAAGCAAGCCACGTTACCTCTTCTTGTCTTTGGCATCGCCATCACATCCACTGCTACTAACTCAAACGGGTTCCGGACCTCTATCTTCCACATAGGTGGGAATACTACTTGGTGGTCGATTTTGTTTAACTGACACTTTGGGCACGTTCTACAAACCTCTTGCACCACTGATGACATTCTCGGGTGCCACACATATTTGGACACCAATTCCATCAACTTGTCCCTTCCAACGTGCGCCATGTTCCTATGTGTTACCACACACACACTAACCAACTGTTGGAACCCAATGACTGCACTATAATACTTTGTTCCCATCCTCTTCACCAAAATGGACCCGTTCATACGAAAATCGTCTCTATACCGATAAAATTCTTTAAGCAGCACATCTCCTTTCGTTATCAACTGCTTCCTTCTCACCTTTTGTCTCAGTGTCCTTACTACCTCTGATCTTTCTTGCAGCCTAGTGATGTCATGAACCGATATTATATTACTTTCACCTCCACTCTGTACCATTATGTTATACACTCCTACTGTTGTCAGAAATGTATCACTTACATCATCTGCATCATCACCATGACAAATTATCCCTTCACCAAAGTCCAGTTCAGCCTCTACTTCCTTCAAATAGTTCATACCTAACAGCATACATGCTGTAACCATTCTGTACCACAGCCAATGGTAACACCACCCGCCGATACAAAGTACTAATTTCAATTTCTACAGCCATGTTACACTCCACAATACCTGTAGTGACTCCATTAAGTGTCAAATTTATTGACCATTTCCTTCGAATATACCCGAAATTCTCCAGGTCTTGAACTACACTATCTTGTATCAGACTTATGACTGCACCTGTATCTAAAAACGCACACTTGCGTACCTCACCAATACAAACCTCCTGCCAAGCTACACTCCAATACATGGTTCAACTTAACCGTGGATATATGACTCTCCCGCATATCAAGTTAATGTCCAGACTTCATCTGTACATAATGCAGCCAAATTGTTTCCAAGGATCTTCAACTCAAAATCATTTTCGGAATCCTCTACCTTCTCTTCCTCTGCTGTAACTCTTCTAGATGGAGTTCATCAACCATGATGTTCTATTATTACAGTTAAACGTTCCGTCGTTTCTTAAAGGGTTAAAATGTGTACCACCAAGCACCTGTAATGTGTCACTTTTAAGAATTTTTTCTTTCCATTTGGGACCCGGTACACACCGAGCACATGTACCTGATGTAACCAGATTTCACCTTAAACATGTTCCACTTGCGCCAATAACAACACTTCTGAGTACGGTTCTCTACACGGCATCTCAATGCTCAAATACTTCAAAGACGTCTGTTTTTTTCTTACCCACCATAGACAACTTCCGATCTTCTATATAGTGTATCCATTAATCATCTCTCTTAACACTTTTGAATTTTGTACGGTACCTGTACCTGCACATCTCCAACACAGCCTTTAAACTAATAAATAAGGAGTCCTCCACCGCGATTAATGTACTGAACGATTTACCTCAGCGGGTCGCCCAATGGATCGGCTGGTTGTCGGTGATGTCGGCTTTGGCACAGACCGAGTTTGTGGCTATACGCGGCCTTGTCGCCGGGTAATACGCACCTTCAAACTGTACTCACTCAATCTCTCCATACCGTGGCAGCTGCTATCCGGATCAATTTCATAGTACTGGTAAATATACCAAAGTCGGTGGTCGTATATAAATAAATTTGACCTACACAAAATGATCTAAAACTTTTCACTCCCCACCTGATTGCAAGAAGTTCTCTTTCGATAGTTGAGGCTCTCCTCTCACAAGAATTGAATGAATGTGAATTAAAAGCAATCACCCTTCTCTCACCTCCTTGTTCCTGGCACAGCCCAGCTCCCATACCAAATCCACTGGCGTCCACAAATAACTCTAACTGTTTTGCCTCTGGTGAAAAATTTGGAAACGCCAACTCCACCGATTCCTTCATTCTTTCTTTTAAGTCCATAAACGCCTTTGTTCTCTCATCCGTCCACTCTATCGGATCCTTCCTTTTACCACCAGTTAATGCACTAAGAGGTGCCGCTACCTCTGAACAGTTCCTTATAAACTTCCGCTGGAAGTTTATCATACCTAAATATCTTCTCAATTCTCCGATGTTACTTGGTTTTTCTAGTTTGTCAATTTGGGACATAAACTCCGGAGCTTTCTGATACCTGTACGACCAATAATATGGCCCAAAAACTGTACCTCTTTTTGCACCCAATTACACTTACTAACCTTCACCTTCACGTTGGTTTCGCAAAACCGCTGCAGTACCTGCTCTATTAATACCAGATGTTCCTTAAACTCTCCTGAAATCAATAATACATCGTCAACGTATACCACCACTCTATCTTTACTGAACCCCGAAAGTATTCTCTGCATTTCCCGTTGGAATGCCGCAGGTCCGTTTTTCAAGCCAAAGCTTAACCTTTTAAAACGGTACTGCCCACTGACAGTCGAAAAAGCTGTAAAATTTCTACTACCCTCCTCCAAGTTCATCTGGTAGTAACCTTTTACTAAATCCAAGCTTGTAAAATACTGAGCACCGTGACAACCAAAAACTGTTTCTGTGATGTTCGCCATGGGGAACCTGTCCGCCTCTGTCACCTTGTTAAGCCTTCTATAGTCGACACACAGTCTGAGTGTCCCATCTTTCTTTCGTATCGGCACTACCGGTGAGCTCCACTCTGCAGCACACGGCTCCACTATATCTCGTAAACACAACTCCTTTACCTGATGTTCAATTTCTTCGTTCGTTCTCTGATCAAACCTCCTGGCCCGTTGATATATAGGGGTATAATCGTGAAGTTTGATCCTATACGGTGTCATTGATGTCTCACTGACATCCACGTCACTTCTACTAAATACTTTGCGTTGTCTCCACAGTACCTCTAAAATCTGCTCAATCTGTTCTGGTGACAGTTCTTCCATAAATTTTATCTCGGTCTTTAATTTCTCCTTCGTCCACTCCTGTTCATTACTAGATGGACCCGACAACTCTTGCACTGTGGTGTTTACAGTACACACACTGGTTTCATAACTTCTCAACCTGTCTTCATCTACTACTAAATGTGCTGTACCTACTTGCTCACCTTTACCTAATTTTAACTGACCCGGTGTCAACTTCTTTAACAATACAGTACCTCTTTTCTCTACCCACTTCACCAACCCTGGTATGATTTTAAATCTTTTGTTGTAACCTTTTTTACCACCTTCTATACCTTCCAGTAACAACTCTTCCGGCTTTGTACTGTACCATCCATCATGATTCCTTGGTTTTATCTGTTTAGATCTCCATTCTACCTTAACTGCCTCCCAATCATCCTTCTTAAGTACTGTTTCTTCTACCATATACACAGGCACCGAGGTTACCACCCTTATACAGTCTTTTAATCCATCCATCAAAAACACCTGCTCTTTGACACCATGGTCACCATACCTCTTAAATGATCCGTCTACAGTATTAAGCTTAATATTATTCTTAACCAAAAACGGCATCCCCAGTATCACACCCTCCTTCAACTTTTTAACCACTATGAAATCCGACTGACCATAGCTGATTTCATCAATAGTGATCCTCAACGTTGCAGTGCGGTGCGAATCTAAACACAGCTGTGGGTCACCCACACCTCTCAACCTCATCACCTTATTATTCAATACTACCGGATTTGAGATCCTTGAAAGTTCACTTTCCCCGATCAAACAATATTGGGCTCCTGAATCCACTGTCGAAATCATCTCCACACCATCAAGTTTTATCATCACCCTCAACAACGGTGCCATTTTTAAACTTTCAGGACCCGTGACCTGCATATTACCTGTAGTATGATAAACTCCTGTTGTTATGTCTGTTGTAACCATACTTCGTACCTTTTGTATCCGCTGAGGCAATGGACCAAGTACTCCTTCATCTTGACTCATCACAAACTCTCTTGCCTCAGGATTCGGCACCCACCCACCTTGACTAACCGGGATACTTTGTGGACACATTATACTGGGGGTTGGCTCCGACACGTCCCGGGCACTGGCGGAGCAGGTTCGTTTCCCGAACCTGGTTGTTTATTCTTTCTTATGAAGTCTTCCACTTTCTCCTTCATAGGACATGCCTCACGCCAATGTCCGACTTCACTACAAAGAAAACATCTTTTTTCCACCTCTCTTGAAGCACCTTGATCTTGTTCCCTATTGTCACTTCGACGCTGAAACCCGTACCCCATCCTTGCTCCACAATCCATAAGCTTATGCTCATTACTGCCACATCCTAGGCACCACCCTCTGAACCTCCAACAATCTCTCTTAACGTGACCCACTTTGTCACAATGATGGCACCTTATTCTTTGCCCACTGTATGACCTACTACTCCTTCTACTATACTCCCTTGGTCCATCTTTCCGTTGTGGTGCCGGTCTCCCATAACGGACCTGGTCCGCATACGTCCTCCTCTGGTTGCCTTCTTGTTGAATGGCTGCCCATATAGGAATAGCTTCAGCTTCTGGTTCCGATTGATCTTCAAGTTCATCCTCTTCTTGGGCCCAACTCACCATATCCTTCCAACGTACCTTCATACTCTCCTTCTCACTCCCCATCCGTAACTTAAACCTTCTGGCCACTTTTTTAGGCAGGCAGTTCACGAACTGCTTCTTTAGGATCCCAGTATCCCTCTGATCCTCTTCTGTTGCTGCCTCATATGTTGTCTGCATGCGCGCCAGAGAGTCAACTCGCGAGGTCTCTTTTCATTTTTCCTAATCTCCATCTTCCAGAATTCCTTCTGAAGATCCATCACCTCACTATCTTTCTCCTCTTTGCACCAACTACGCAGCCTTGACACGATAGTTACATACTTCATTTTCGCTCTGTATATACTGTAGTATGTTCTTAAGGGACCACCCTCCAAAAAGCTCCTCAATTCAACAGCCCACCGCTGTTTGTCCCTTCCAAGCTGTTCTTTCGCGTACCTCTCAAAGTCTTCGATGAAGGCATCAAAGGTCTGTACCTTGTCTCGTCCGTACTTTAAAGGTTTTACCGCTTTTGTGTTAGCTCTACTGTACGTACGCATCACCTCCAATAATTCACCGGCCAAAATGATGAGCACCCTGTTAACTGCCATATTGGGTTCCATACCCGATTTTTCTAATTCCACCAACCTCTTTAACCACAACTTACCACCTTTATCCAATTCACTGTCACCTTCTGACTCTACTTCTGTCACCGACTGTCATCTACTGTATACTTTCTTACATGTTTTTTTCTTTTGTTCCTCTTTCTCTTCTTTTTTCCACCACCTTCACTTTCAGTTTCACTTCTATTATCAAAGATGTCATCATCGTTCTCCTCATAATCCTCTTCTCTATACCTCAGTGCATACTGCACCTTTGGTTTTATCTTACCCATCTCCTTCTGTCTCACGGAATGTTCTACATTTGACCTATCCTTTCTTTTGTCACCCTGTTGCTGTATCGTACTATTGTTCACCTCTACCGGTTGCTCTGTACTAGGGTTTCCTATCTTTGTTGCTCTTAAACCCTGTACACAACTCTCCATTACCATGGCTACTCTATCCACATCTACATCTTCTACTCCTGTTATTAACGCCTTCTGCAGTTCCTCCAGTAAAGTCATTACTTTTACTCCTCCTTTTTCTCCATCATCTTTACCTTCGTCAGTACCCGCCATACTGCTTCTCTTTCCTATATCAATTAATACGGATGAACAATACGCGAGAACGAGAAAAAAAAAAATTTATCAAAAAAAAAAATTTTTTCTTTTATCAGTGTGTGTATGAATCCCCACACCCAAATGTAAAGAAAATGTATATCAATTGGGTACCACTGTACGTGTGTACCACAAACGAATATATACACCACTCCCACACCCAAAGCAAAAAAAAAAAAATTTCAAATGTAGAAAATATAAAAAAAAAAATCCAAATAGTTGGGTACCACTATGTATGTGGGTACCTTAAAATCAAGTGTAAAAAATAATAAAATAAATAAATAAATAAATTAAAAATTCGAATTTCAAAAAGAATTTCAAAGAAATTCAATAGTTCTACACGAAATTTCAAAACAATTCACGAACTACAAAAGAAATCCAATGATTTTTAACCCAAAAACCAAAAAAAAAATTCCGAATTCCAAAAAAAAAAAATTCAAAATCATAACTATACTTAGATTCAAACAATAAACCAGTTGAATATAAAAAAATTCAATAATTTTCAAAACCAAACAACCAAAAAAAAAAAAAAAAAATTCGAATTTTCAAAAAAAAAAAATTCAAAGCAAAAAATGACAAAAATGTTTAATTATTTTTTTTATTGATTTTCGTTTAAAAATTATAAATTTTTTACTTTTTTATATTGTTTGACATTTGTTTTTTGCTATTGACTTTTTTTGACATTATTTGTCATTTTGAATTTCGCATTTTTTTTACGCTGATTTTGTGAAAAAATCATTGGATTTTCTTTATTGTAGTTTCGTGAATTGTTTTAAATTTTCGTGTAGAAAACTATTGAATTCTTGTGAAATTCTTTTGAATCGAATTTTTATTTATATTTATTTATTATTTATTTTTTACACTTATTTAAGGTACCCACATTACATAGTGGTTAACCAACTGATTTTTTTTTATTATTTTCGCTACATTTGAAAATTTTTTTACAATTGGGTGTGGGAAGTGGTGTATTATATTTGTTTGTGGTACACACGTACAGTGGTACCCAATTGATATACATTTTCGATTTACATTTGGGTGTGGGGATTCATACACACACTGATAAAAGGAAAATTTTTTTTTTTTTTTTGATAAATTTTTTTTTTTTTCGTTCTCGCGTTTTTTTCATCCGTATTAATTGATATAGGAAAGAGAAGCAGTATGGCGGGTACTGACGAAGGTAAAGATGATGGAGAAAAAGGAGGAGTAAAAGTAATGACTTTACTGGAGGAACTGCAGAAGGCGTTAATAACAGGAGTAGAAGATGTAGATGTGGATAGAGTAGCCATGGTAATGGAGAGTTGTGTACAGGGTTTAAGAGCAACAAAGATAGGAAACCCTAGTACAGAGCAACCGGTAGAGGTGAACAATAGTACGATACAGCAACAGGGTGACAAAAGAAAGGATAGGTCAAATGTAGAACATTCCGTGAGACAGAAGGAGATGGGTAAGATAAAACCAAAGGTGCAGTATGCACTGAGGTATAGAGAAGAGGATTATGAGGAGAACGATGATGACATCTTTGATAATAGAAGTGAAACTGAAAGTGAAGGTGGTGGAAAAAAGAAGAGAAAGAGGAACAAAAGAAAAAAACATGTAAGAAAGTATACAGTAGATGACAGTTCGGTGACAGAAGTAGAGTCAGAAGGTGACAGTGAATTGGATAAAGGTGGTAAGTTGTGGTTAAAGAGGTTGGTGGAATTAGAAAAATCGGGTATGGAACCCAATATGGCAGTTAACAGGGTGCTCATCATTTTGGCCGGTGAATTATTGGAGGTGATGCGTACGTACAGTAGAGCTAACACAAAAGCGGTAAAACCTTTAAAGTACGGACGAGACAAGGTACAGACCTTTGATGCCTTCATCGAAGACTTTGAGAGGTACGCGAAAGAACAGCTTGGAAGGGACAAACAGCGGTGGGCTGTTGAATTGAGGAGCTTTTTGGAGGGTGGTCCCTTAAGAACATACTACAGTATATACAGAGCGAAAATGAAGTATGTAACTATCGTGTCAAGGCTTCGTAGTTGGTGCAAAGAGGAGAAAGATAGTGAGGTGATGGATCTTCAGAAGGAATTCTGGAAGATGGAGATTAGGAAAAATGAAAAGATCGCAGAGTTTGCTCTGCGCATGCAGACAACATATGAGGCAGCAACAGAAGAAGATCAGAGGGATACTGGGATCCTAAAGAAGCAGTTCGTGAACTGCCTGCCTAAAAAAGTGGCCAGAAGGTTTAAGTTACGGATGGGGAGTGAGAAGGAGAGTATGAAGGTACGTTGGAAGGATATGGTGAGTTGGGCCCAAGAAGAGGATGAACTTGAAGATCAATCGGAACCAGAAGCTGAAGCTATTCCTATATGGGCAGCCATTCAACAAGAAGGCAACCAGAGGAGGACGTATGCGGACCAGGTCCGTTATGGGAGACCGGCACCACAACGGAAAGATGGACCAAGGGAGTATAGTAGAAGGAGTAGTAGGTCATACAGTGGGCAAAGAATAAGGTGCCATCATTGTGACAAAGTGGGTCACGTTAAGAGAGATTGTTGGAGGTTCAGAGGGTGGTGCCTAGGATGTGGCAGTAATGAGCATAAGCTTATGGATTGTGGAGCAAGGATGGGGTACGGGTTTCAGCGTCGAAGTGACAATAGGGAACAAGATCAAGGTGCTTCAAGAGAGGTGGAAAAAAGATGTTTTCTTTGTAGTGAGGTCGGACATTGGCGTGAGGCATGTCCTATGAAGGAGAAAGTGGAAGACTTCATAAGAAAGAATAAACAACCAGTTTCTGAAAACGAAACTGCTTCCGCCAGTGCCCGGACGATGTCGGAAGCCAACCCCAGCTAATAATGTGTCACAAATATCCCGGTTAGTCAAGGTGGGTGGGTGCCGAACCCTGAGGCAAGAGAGTTTGTGATGAGTCAAGATGAAGGAGTACTTGGTCCATTGCCTCAGCGGATACAAAAGGTACGAAGTATGGTTACAACAGACATAACAACAGGAGTGTATCATACTACAGGTAATATGCAGGTCACGGGTCCTGAAAGTTTAAAAATGGCACCGTTGTTGAAGGTGATGATAAAACTTGATGTGTGGAGATGATTTCGACATGATTCAGGAAGCCCCAAATATTGTTGATCGGGGAAGTGAACTTTCAACATCTCAAAATCATGTAGTATTGAATAGGTGATGAGTTGAACGTTGCGTGACCACAGCTTGTGTTTAGATTCGCACCGCACTGCAACGTTGAGGATCACTATTGATGAAATCAAGCTACGGTCAGTCGATTTCATATGGGTTAAAGATTGAAGGACGGGTGTTGATTATGGGATGCCGTTTTGGTAAGATAATATTAAGCTTCAATACTGCTAGACGGTCATTAAGAGTTGTGGGACCATAGTTCAAGAGCAGGTGTTTTTGATGCATGGATTAAAAGACTGATAAGGGTGTAACATCGGTTGCTTGTGCTATATGGTAAGAAGAAACAGTAAACTTAAGAAAGATATTGGGAGGCAGTTAAGGATAGAATGGAGATCTAAACAGATAAAACCAAGGAATCATGATGATGGTTCTACAGTCAAAGCGGAAGAGTTGTACTGGAAGTGTAGAGTGGTTAAAAAAGGTTACAACAAAAAGATATAAAATCATCACAGGATTGCGTGAAGGGTAGAGAAAGAGTACTTATGTTAAAGAAGTTGAACCGGTTCAGTTAAAATTAGGTAAAGGTGAGCAAGTAGGTACAGCACATTTAGTAGTAGATGAAGACAGGTTGAGAAGTTATGAAACCAGTGTGTGTACTGTAAACACCACAGTGCAAGAGTTGTCGGGTCCATCTAGTAATAAACAGGAGTGGACGAAGGAGAAATTAAAGACCGAGATAAAATTTATGGAAGAACTGTCACCAGAACAGATTGAGCAGATTTTAGAGGTACTGTGGAGACAACGCAAAGTATTTAGTAGAAGTGACGTGGATGTCAGTGAGACATCAATGACACCGTATAGGATCAAACTTCACGATTATACCCCTATATATCAACGGGCCAGGAGGTTTGATCAGAGAACGAACGAAGAAATTGAACATCAGGTAAAGGAGTTGTGTTTACGAGATATAGTGGAGCCGTGTGCTGCAGAGTGGAGCTCACCGGTAGTGCCGATACGAAAGAAAGATGGGACACTCAGACTGTGTGTCGACTATAGAAGGCTTAACAAGGTGACAGAGGCGGACAGGTTCCCCATGGCGAACATCACAGAAACAGTTTTTGGTTGTCACGGTGCTCAGTATTTTACAAGCTTGGATTTAGTAAAAGGTTACTACCAGATGAACTTGGAGGAGGGTAGTAGAAATTTTACAGCTTTTTCGACTGTCAGTGGGCAGTACCGTTTCAAAAGGTTAAGCTTTGGCTTGAAAAACGGACCTGCGGCATTCCAACGGGAAATGCAGAGAATACTTTCGGGGTTCAGTAAAGATAGAGTGGTGGTATACGTTGACGATGTATTATTGATTTCAGGAGAGTTTAAGGAACATCTGGTATTAATAGAGCAGGTACTGCAGCGGTTTTGTGAAACCAACGTGAAGGTGAAGGTTAGTAAGTGTAATTGGGTGCAGAAAGAAAGGGTACAGTTTTTGGCGCCATATTTAATTGGTCATACAGGTATCAGAAAGCTTCGGAGTTATGTCCCAAATTGACAACTAGAAAAACCAAGTAAATCGAGAATTGAGAAGAGATATTTATGTATGATAACTTCCAGCGGAAGTTTATAAGAAACTGTTCAGAGTAGCGCACCTCTTAGTGCAATAACTGGTGTTAAAGAAGGATCGATAGTAAGTTGGGCACGATGAGAGAACAAAGCGTTTATGACATAAAAGGAAACACAATGAGAACGGACACTGGCGCCGCACCATTTGCGGCTCACTGGTCAAAACAATTTCAGAGTTATTTGTGGACGCCAGTGGATTTGGTATGGGAGCTGGGCTGTGCCAGGAACAAGGAGGTGAGAGAAGGGTGATTGCTTTTAATTCACATTCATTCAATTCTTGTGAGAGGAGAGCCTCAACTATCGAAAGAGAACTTCTTGCAATCAGGTGGGGAGTGAAAAGTTTTAGATCATTTTTGTTAGGTCAAAATTTTATTTTATATACCGACCACCGACCTTTGGTATATTTACATACTATGAAATTGATTGATAGCAAGCTGGCACGGGTATTAGACGATTTAAGTGAGTACAGTTTTGAGGTGCGGTATTACCCGGGTAAAGATAACATTTTTGCGGACACTTGGTCCAGGTGCCATAGGAGTGAAGATCAGGATGAAGAACCAGCCGATCCATGTGCCCTTCCTGGAGGGTTAACCATTATGAAATTAGTTCCCGGTGGAGCGGACTCCTTATTTATTAGTTTAAAGGCTGTGTTGGAGGATGTGCAGGTACAGGGTACCGTACAAAATCACAAAGTGTTAAGAGAGATATTAATGGATACACTTATAGAAGATCGGAAGTTGTATGGTGTAGAAAAGAAACAGAAGTCGTTGAAGTATTTGAGGGCATTGAGGATGCCTGGTAGAGAACCGGTACCAGAAGTGTTGTTAGTGGCAAGTGACATGTTTAAGGTGAAGATCTGGTTACATCATGGTACATGTTGCTCGGTGGTGTACCTGGGTCCCAAAGTGGGAAAGAAAGAAAATCTTAAAAGTGTACACATACAGGTGCTTGGTGGTACACATTTTAACCCTTTAAGAAACGACGGAACGTTTAACAGTAATAATAGAAACATCATGGTTGATGAACTCCCATCTCAGGAAGAGTTACAGCAGGAGGAAGAGGAAGTAGAGGATTCCGAAAATGAGTTGAGTGAAGATCCTGGAAACAATTTGGTGCATTATGGTACAGATGAAGGTCTGGACATAAACTTGATGATGCGGGAGAGGTGTCATATATCACGGTTAAGTTGTAACCATGTATTGGGAGGTGTAGCTTGGCAGGAGGTTTGTATTGGTGTGGTACGCAAGTGTGCCGTTTTTAGATACAGGTGCAGTTATAAGTCTGATACAAGAAGGTGTAGTTCAAGACCTGGAGAATTTCGGGTATATTCGAAGGAAATGGTCAATAAATTTGACACTTAATGGAGTCACTACAGGTATTGTGGAGTGTAACATGGCTGTAGAAATTGAAATTAGTACTTTGTATCGGCGGGTGGTGTTACCATTGGCTGTGGTACAGAATGGGTACATTCCAGCATGTATGCTGTTAGGTATGAACTATTTGAAGGAAGTAGAGGCGGAACTGGACTTTGGTGAAGGGATAATTTGTCATGGTGATGATGCAGATGATGTAAGTGATACATTTCTGACAACAGTAGGAGTGTATAACATAATGGTACAGAGTGGAGGTGAAAGTAATATAATATCGGTTCATGACATCACTAGGCTGCAAGAAAGATCAGAGGTAGTAAGGACACTGAGACAAAAGGTGAGAAGGAAGCAGTTGATAACGAAAGGAGATGTGCTGCTTAAAGAATTTTATCGGTATAGAGACGATTTTCGTATGAACGGGTCCATTTTGGTGAAGAGGATGGGAACAAAGTATTATAGTGCAGTCATTGGGTTCCAACAGTTGGTTAGTGTGTGTGTGGTAACACATAGGAACATGGCGCACGTTGGAAGGGACAAGTTGATGGAATTGGTGTCCAAATATGTGTGGCACCCGAGAATGTCATCAGTGGTGCAAGAGGTTTGTAGAACGTGCCCAAAGTGTCAGTTAAACAAAATCGACCACCAAGTAGTATTCCCACCTATGTGGAAGTAGAGGTCCGGAACCCGTTTGAGTTAGTAGCAGTCGATGTGATGGCGATGCCAAAGACAAGAAGAGGTAACGTGGCTTGCTTGGTCGCAGTGGACCATTGTAGTAAGTGGGCAGCGGTGAAACCGTTGAAGGATAAGTCGGCAAGAAGTGTGGCCGACGCTTTCGAATTCCAGATGTTACCAGCGTTTGTGCGGCCACCTTATAAAGTGTTAACGGATAACGGGGTGGAGTTTAGAAGTGGTAGGTTTGAGAAAATGCTTCAAGAGTATGGAATAGAACACATTTACAGCAGCCCATATAAGCCAGCGAGTAACGGGGCCGTGGAGCGTGCAAATAGGACTTTTGCTGAATTCCTGAGAAGTATCATGGAAAAAAACATTGATTGGGACAGTTGTCTGCCAAGAGCGGTGCTGGTGTATAACAATACAAAGCATGCAGAGCTTGGGGTGTCCCCGGTGGAAAAATTGATGGTGGAGAAGCATGAGAAGGGTAAAGTGGTACCGATTCCGAGAGATCAGCAGGAGAAGTGGCGTGAAGGACACCCAAATTGGTTACCGTACGCGGTAGGGGTGAGGGTGAAAAGAAAAATTGTTACAGTGGATAGGAGTCTGAACAGAAAACTGAGTGAGAAGTATGAGGGTCCGTTTACAATAACTAAGGTTATTTCAGGAGGTATGTCGTATGACATTAAGGGTAAAACTAAAACGGCAAGAGCACATTACTCTCATTTGAAGGTTTGGGCGGATCCCCCAGAGTATTTGAGACAATACTTCCAGTGTGAAGAGGTGGATTGGGATCCGAAAGAACATCAGTTAGAGGTGGAAGAAGTGGAAGAGGTACCAGAAATGACAATGGAGTGTGTACCACGGTATAGGCGAACATCACCAGAGTTAGAACTTCCAAAGAAGCAAGGGTCGAAAATTAAAGAAGCTTGGCGTTTGTTAAAACAGATGGCAATGAAAGAAGGAGGTGGCAAAAAGAGTGTATCGGTGCAGACAGAGGAACTTGTGGGTGAGACTAAAGGAACCCAAACGGAGGATTGCGGTACGGTGCTTTCACCCATCGATGCTAGTGAGTATCGTGACTGGTTCGATGAAGAAGTGGATGGTGGTGTGGAAAGCGAGTATGATATAAGCAGATTTGAAAAATCACTAAGGTTTCCGGAAAATAGCTATTCGTTGGGAGTCCATATTAGTGACAAGAGTGGTGACGAAGTAGACTTCATTATGGAGCAGGAAGTGGAACCAACTATGAATCAGGAGGTGGACTCTAATAAAGGTCAAGAGGTGGACTCTGTCATACAGCAAGAAGTAGAGGAACCAGTGGTGGAGCAGGTAGAAGGTGTAGAAGAGGTCAATATCATGGTGACCAGTCCGGATGGTTCCGAATATAGACCACGGTCTATATATGATGAGTTATTGGAAGTGGGTGAGGTACCTGATGCAATGATGATAGGTACTGGACGTGAGGAGCAAGAAAAGAGTTTATCGGATTCAGACGTATATACAGTACCAATGACCAGGTCGAGAGGACCTGTGCCAGAACAGCCGAATGTGATGAGGAGGGTCATTGAATACGAAAGGAGAACTGAGGCACGAAGAAGGGCATCTACTGGACAAATGAAGTGAGGTTCAGTGTTTATTTGATGGTATTGGTTGTTGATTTTCTTTTTCTTTTGAAGATTGTGTTACAATCTTGGAGGGGGAGTTGTATGACAGTTGGTTCGTATGCCAGATTGATTCTTAAACCAACTAAATTCTTAAATGCAAATTAAAGTACGAAGGATTTCGTGAGCGGAAAAGATATTTATTCTTGGATGGTTTTGTGAGCAACAAGTCTTTAAAAGTTCAAGTGCTTCTTAAATTGGATTTTGTTATAAAAGTTTTCAGCGTTAAAGTAATTGGTAACGAAAAGTATATTGTTATCAGGAAGTGTTATTGTTGCTGTGAAGAGGTTCAGTGGTAACCATCTAAGAAGTTTCGTGTCCCGTGAAATCGGGTAAGATAACTTAAATTATGTATATTTAATTGTAGTTCGTGAATAATGGATTTTTTTATAACGATAAAAATTATTACTTAAAACCTAAAGATTTAACGCAGATAGGAGTACAATTTAAACAATGAATTAAAATGTCAGCTAAAATAGTGAATATTTGGAATAGCGGAAAGTACTATTTATTAGAAGTTGGTTAGAGTTGATAGTGAAAACATAATTTGGAATCAAATATTAAAGTGTCAATTTGGAATAAGGAAATAGAGTAGCTTTCGATAATGTGTTTAGGATCGTTAAGAGAAGTGTAAAGGTTGAAATTTATTATGGAGAATTTTTATAGGAAATGTAAGTTAGGTTGCGTTCAGTTCGGAAAGTGAAATGTTTAGGTGTGAGGAAAGTTAATTTGAGTAGGTGCGGTATTGGTATTATGGATATAGGTTAGGTTGTGTTAACGCAATCTGGTAGTAAAATATGGTGTCTTCATAAACGTAACATTTGTCATAAAATAGGTTGATATGATTTTGGGGTATTTTTGTAAGGTAAACTGATATAACATTTGGGGTCAGTTGAGTTAGGTTATGTACGTAAATATTTTGTTGACGACAAAAGTATTTTGGCGGAGCAATGATGAAGCATAAAAGGGTTGCTGAAAATAGGTATTTAGAGTTGGAAAAACGTAGATGAGAAGTACGGGGTATAGTATATATTTTATTATTATTATTATTATTATTATTATTATTATT
>JABUQX010021952.1:35000-40000 GCA_015478945.1 Trachelipus rathkii
AGGACCCACGACCATTGACGAGATAGTTCGTGACATCAAACCCACGACACCGTACGAAAAAGGTCTTATAAAATTAGAGGGAATAAAAATAAAAAGGTGTAATCTTTTAGGGGGGCTCTATTTCCCCAGTGTTATTTATTTTGGCTCGCAACATCTAAGCACACTAAAAAACAATTTAGAAAATAGATATAAAATAAACTCGATGAGAGAAAAAGGCAGAGAAAATATCAAACTTCTTTTATATGGATGACATAAAATTATATGCTCAGAATATAAAGGTATCAGAAAAACAGGTAGAGGTTGCGAAACGGTATTCTACTAATTCTGGAGACATATTCTAGAGGATTTGGGTTGGATAAGTGTGCATTTGTATGCCTGAAAAAGGAAGAAGAACAGAGGTTGGTAATATAAGGATAAATAATATGAAAATAAGGGAACTCGAACAGGATAATACCTATAAATACCAAGGAATAGAAAAATCAAATGAAATAGAATCAAAAAAGATGAAAGAAAAAATAACAAAAGAATATATCAAAAGAACGAAGAATATTTTAAAATCCGAGTTCAAATCCAGAAATAAAATAATAGGAATATGAACTTTGGGAGTCCCCGTTCTCACGTACAGTTAAGGTATAATAGATTGGTACCAACATAAAATCAATGGTATCGATGTAAAAACTAGAAAAATGGTACCTGCGCATAAAATCATCTATGAAAACCAATGCATGCCGAAGATTTATGTACCTAGAAATGTAGGAGAAATGGGGGTTCCACAAATAGGCAGAATATATAAAGCAGAAATAATAGGTATAAGTTAATATATATATATATAATTATATATTATATATATATATGTATAAATAGATATAATATTGTGAAATAAAGATATATAACTTATATATATAATATATAATATATATATATATATATATATATATATATTATTATATATATATATATATATATATATATATATATATATATTATATGATATATATATAATCAACTGAAAGTAGAAAAGTAAATATGTGAGATGGGTTTTTGAACATAACACGAAGAAAACCTCAACAATATTAAATACAAAAAAAAAGAGAAGGTTATCTGGGAAGAAGTAGAAATTGAGGTAGAGGAATTCAGAGACGTACCAAATGTAGAAAAGAAAATAAAGGATCAAAATGGAAAGAATAAAGAAACAAGAATAAATAACGATATTACCAAATGGAAGGAACATATATGTGGGAAACATTTTAGAATGGAAGTGCTAGAACAGATTTATATAGATAAGGAGCATACAATACAACCACTAGTTGGAGGATATTTAAGAAAGGAAGACGAAAGGACAATAATAGCAGCACAGGATCAGATTCTAAGAATCAACTGGTTTAGAAAGAGTATAGGAAAAGAAGAAATCACAGAAAAATGTAGGATGTGTAAAGAAAAAGTATAGACAGTGAACCATATTTTAACGGGATGTGAAACACTACTATGAATGGGTATATTTACAAACAGACATAACGCAAAATGTAATACGATACACCTGAAATTATGCCAGAAGTGTAATTTTGAAATAAAAAGAGACAAATATTGGTATCACGAACCTTCCGCAGTAATGGAAAATGAGGAAGCCATTATCCTATATGACCATACGATGCTAACATCAATACCCAATACATAACCGACCAGATATAGTAGTAAAATGAATAACGAGATGAAAAGAGCGTCATGATTGTTGAGAATTTAAAGGTTTATACAGAAGAACATTATATGAAGGGAAAATGAAAATGTAACAATATGTAAGATTGAAAATATGATATAAGATTCTGTAAGAATGGATTGGGAAGCAGTTTGGATAAAGCAACTAGCGATCCATTTAATGAGAAAACTGAGTATGACAACAATTGCCAAAAACTGCCTAACATCATGGTTAAGGATATGGTCATGGACCTAATGAGAAAGAGCCTAGCAATTTTAAGACTCGTGCTAAGAGAGTTGCTAAAAATCCTTCATCCATAGGTTCTACAGCGCTTTTAAACCTGATGAAAGATAAACAACCTCAAAGCGGAAGTATTATATATATATATTATGTATAAATATATAATAATGATAATTATATATAAATATATATAATATAAGATTTAGATGTATAAATTGACTCTTATATTCGGTATAGAGGATAGCATATTATAAAATAATACATATTATATATATTGATTAATATATATATATATATAAAGTATATTAATTATATATATATATAATATATAATATATATATAATATATTTAAAAATTCTTTCCACATTAACATCATTAATATAGATATAGCTATACAAAGTATATTATATATAGCTTTCATCTTGTTATATATATAGTATATATAAGATATATATAATATATAGGGAAATAAGTGAATTTCGATATAGTATATATATATATAATATATAATATATAAGTATATATAATATATTATATAGATTATATATATATATATATAGATATAGCTATACAAAGTATATTATATAAGCTTTCATGTATAAATAATATATATATATACTAATATAATAATGCACAATATATATTATTATATATATAATTTAAATATAAATAATATTAACTAAATTAATATAGAAATATATATTATATATATATATATATATATAGGGTTGGGATTAAAAAAAAACGTGTTCGTTTTTTTAAAAAAAAACACGTTTTTTTTTTTAAAAAAACCAAAGGCCAAAATTTTTTTTTTTTTTTTTTTTTTTTTAAATTACTTATTTTTCATATATATCAAGTCTTTTTAGGGTATTTAGCATTAAAATACTATAGTAAATACAATATGTTAAAAGAGGTATACAATATATAAAGTAGAGTTTAGTACTTAATAAAGTTTTTATTAGTGCTCTAGGGCATATAATTATTATATTTCATTATTATTTAATAATATATTATTATATAATATAGTAATATATATATATATATTAATATTATATATATATATATATATATATATATATATTATATATATATATATATATATATATATATATATATATATATATATATATATATATATATATATATATATATATAGAATATATATATATATAATATAATATATAGATATATATTATATATATATATAATATATATATATATATAATATATATATATATATAAATATAATATATATATTATAATATATATAATATATATTATATATATATATATATATAATTATATTATATATAATATATATAATATATATATATATATATAGTATAATCATTATATATATCTATATATATATATAATACTTATATTATAGGTATATATATATATATAATATATATATAATATATATATATATAATATATATATATATATATATGATATATATTATACTGTATATATTTTATATGATAATATATATATAATATATATATATATAATATATATATTTATATAATATTAGTGATATAATATATATATAGTATATATATATATATATATATTATATATTCTTCATCTAACGTTTTTCTCCCCAAGACTGGTGGTAAGGTGCGTAAAAAGCATAAAAGAAAAGCAGTAGAAAATATGACAAAAGTCGAAAGAAAGCCCAGCTTACCCCCCCCCCTCTCTGTACCATTAATTGTTAAGGACCGTCGCAGTTCAGAAAATCCACCCTAGAGCCTCACGGAACTGCGACGGACCTCACTTGGTAAATAGTCAGTGTAAGTGTGTTCACCCTTGACCCAGGTGGGCATCAACCACATCCCCCCCCGCCCAACAAAACCCGCCAATTCTCTCTTAATTTGCACCTTTATCTTCGCCTCTACAAACTTCACATTTTCTGTCCTTCAGAACATTCGTTTACTGACCAATCCACTTTTTTCTTCGACTCCCAGCCGGTCGTTTTCAACACACTCGCCACTATACATTCCGCTTAAAAAACCGACTATCATTCCATCCTTTCCACCATGACCAAAAACCAATGCAACATACTTTCCATTTATCTCTCGTTACCCCCTTTCTTCACACCAACACAACTCTCTAATATGTTCATCCTCATTTTAATCAATTCTCTCACACCTAGCAAATTGCTCCGAAGATTGTCCACCTGAACACATTGAACTTTAGATCTATACTTCTTATTCCAGACCATAGTTCACTACTATACAATAAAAACAGGTAACAACATACCGTCATGTAAGACCCTATCGCACTAAAGACACTTAGTGCCTTTACATTCACCAACAATTTAAGTTGCAATCCAGCCACCTTCTGCCATTATCCAACTTTCCTACTAAACCTGCATCATCCGGTCCACTTCTCATCCAAACATATACCCTAAATATTTAAACTCAGACACTTTGTCCAGCTGCTCACCATCTAAATATAACTTCACATCGAGGACTGTCCCTCACTTACAGCCATAACCTTACTCTTAATCTACGTTTACTTTAAAACCCTCCTTTTACACACCCTGCCAAATCCTCTCTAACCAATCCTCTCAACTCTTCAGAATTCGCCACACAAAACCAAAAATCATCCGCATATAATAGTAGGGCACCCTCCACTCATCTTCATCAATTCTAAACCAGTTCCTGCCATCCCCACCTCAACTTCTTTCATAACCCCATCCATATACAAATTGAATCAACAAAGGAGAGCATAACACACACCCTGCCTCAACTCGCATTACTTACTAAAACCAATCACTTTTAGGGACACCATTTACTCTACAACACGCCACTCACTATCGTCAATACATAGTACATACTTTTGATTCATTCAGGCTATCACCAAACACTAATACCTATATTCGAGCTAACACCATGCCACAGACCTCGCTATTAATCCACTATCATAGCCGTTGCAAATCCATAAAACCTAAATACAAATTATAAATCTTCTTCTCCCTCATTTCCTATCATTTGCTTCAAATGTAAGGATTATGATGCCACACATCTCTACTAACTCTAAACACACCTTGTTCCTTCAC
>JABUQX010021953.1:0-2500 GCA_015478945.1 Trachelipus rathkii
CAACTTGCTCTTGTTTATGAAACCTGGTTGTTAACCTTCTGCAAGAGGTTTCTGAAAGCAACTACCATCAGAACTTCAATATATATATATATATATATATATATATATATATATAAGAGAAACGCACGTCATAATGAATAAGGAGGGAGAAACGTTGGTAGGGGAGGAGGAGGTGTTGGAAAGATGGAGAGAATACTTTGAGGAATTGTTGAGATTTGAGGTTGAGGAGGTGCAGATGGAGAGGGAACGGGAGGTGGTGGAGGAAGGAGAAAGGACAGAGGGGATATTGTTGGAGGAAATAAGAGAGACAATAAAAACGCTAAGAAATGGAAAAAAGCAGGATCTGGATGGACTGAGTGCTGAATTATACAAGACTGGAGAAGGAGTGGAAGTATGGCTACTAGAACTACTGAATGAGATATGGGACAAAGAGAGAATACCTGACGAATGGAGCAGAGCGGTGATTTGCCCTATATATAAGAAAGGAGATAAAAGAATTTGTAACAACTACAGAGGGATAGCTTTGCTGAATGTTGCAAGTAAAATATACGAGAGAATATTGGAAAGGAGACTGAGAATCAAAGTTGAAGATAAACTGGGAAGTTGGCAATATGGCTTCAGAGCGGGAAAAAGTACAATGGAACCAATCTTCTACATGAAAATGATGATAGAAAAAACAATAGAATGGAATAAAGGAGCAGATGTGGCGTTTGTGGACTTTGAAAAAGCCTTTGATAGGATTGATAGGGAAAAGCTATGGCGAGCACTGGACGAACAAGAGTATGAAGTACCACAAAAATTAAAAAGAGCAATAAAAAGTACATACTGCGGTACAAGAAATAAGATAAGGGGAGAAGTAAGAGAGGAAGGATGGTTTGAGGTGAGTTCAGGAGTGAGACAGGGCAGTGTGCTCTCGCCCTTGCTATTCATAATATACATGGATTACGGACTGAAGAGAATATGTAGACAGGTGGACAATGAGCACACACTACTATACGCAGATGATGCAGCATTGATAGCAGGCGAGGGGGCGGATCTGCAGGAAATGTTGAACAGATGGGATGCCCAAATGGGAGAAATCGGTATGAAGATGAATACGGAGAAGACGGAGGTAATGAGAATAGCTAGAGAAAGAACAGAATTGAACATCAATATAGAAGGAAGAGGACTACAGCAGGTGGATAAATTCAAATACTTGGGAGTGATGATGGAAGGGAGGGGAGGTCAGGGAGGGGAGATAGGCGAGAGGATAAAGAAGTTCTCTCAGAACGTAGGAGCATTATACCCAGTACTGAAAGAAACAGCTATACCAAAAGAAGTGAAAATGGTGATATACAAAACAATACTGAGACCATTACTAGTGTACGGATCGGAATGCTGGGCACTGAACACAACACAAATGAGAAGAGTGGAGGCGGCGGAGATGAGGGTGCTGAGATTGATTGAGGGAGTTACCCTGAGAGATAGGCGGAGAAGTGAGGAAATACGGAGAGAGCTGAGAATTGGATCAATAACTAAACATATACAACAGAATCAACTGAGATGGTATGGGCACCTCAAGAGAATGGAAGTGGGAACTGGACCAAGAAGATGCTGGAATGGACGTCAGTGGGAAGTAAACCTGCGGGCAGAAGATTGGAGAAGATTCTGGAGGAGTAGCACCTGACAGGCATACCCTAACTACAGTGGTTCTCAAACTTTAATTCGCAATGTACCCCTTCCAGTTCAGCATCATAAACCTCGTACCCCCTAGAAATTTTTACTCATATTTTTTGTTTATATATATATATATATATATATATATATATATATATATATATATATATATATATATATATATATATATATATATATATATATATATATATATATATATATATATATATATATGTATATATATATATATATATATATATATATATATATATATATATATATATATATATATATATATATATATATATATATATATATATATATATATATATATATATATATATATATATATATATATATATATATATATATATAAAATAAAAATTAGTGGGAAGGGTGTGCTTGCATATTCGTTGCTATGTCTTCAATTCTGGGTGCTGTTTTCGACAGTGACAATCGTAAATCAGGTTCTACATTCAATTTTGATCGGAGCTTGTTTTTAATCAAGCACAAAGAGGAAAATCCTTGCTCACACAGATATGTTGAAGGAAACGGTAGAAGTTTTGAGATAACCATTTTTGCAAGTTGAGGATAAGACTGGACTACTAGTGACCAGAATTTGATAAGAGATAATGTATCATAAGCATGCTTAAGAGTAGAGTCATTTAAGAAGTCTATAAATTCCTCCTCAACGTCTGTAGGAAGTGAATGTACATCTACGTTGAAAGGGTTAAGTATTAATTTTGCTCTGTTCTCTTCTATTTCTGGCAAGTAAGACTTAATTTCATTACAAAGAGAAGATAAGTGAAATTGAATAAGATTACTGATGTCGGTAATATCATTT
>JABUQX010021953.1:12500-20000 GCA_015478945.1 Trachelipus rathkii
TTAAAAAATATTTCTTTTTATATATATATATATATATATATATATATATATATATATATATATATATATATATATATATATATATATAATAAAATATTTGGATGCATTAAGTATGTTATTTTTTTATTAAGTATTAACTTTTTATAAATAACAACTGTGTAACATTTGATTATAATTTTTTGTACATTAAATATTTTATTTTTTGTAACCCACCGCAACCCCCCGGATATCCGCTCGCGACCCCCGGTTGAGAAACAATGGCTTACACAGTTTTAATACGAATTTCGTGCAAAAAGACCGCGATCTCTTACAAGTTTACTTTTGTTTACAAACAATTGGAATCGGCCGTTGTGATGAAGCCCGGAGATTTGGAGTAACAAATTAAAAAAAAACAAAAAAAAACTTTATATTACAAATAATTGATCAACTATTTTGTGATGGAGTTTATCGATTTGGAAGAAATTGATTTAACGCCGATTTTATTGAATAAAACATTCATAATTTCAAACGAGCCTATCACTTAGTGAAAACATCATTTGATTTCTTTATGAATATATTAAACGATAAAAATGTGAATACTACGCAAATATTTAGCACAATCTTAAAATTTTCAAAGGGATTACTCACAAACCTTCCTTATCCATTGTTAAAAAAAAAAAAAAAAAAAAAAAAAAAAAAAAAATTTGCCTGTTTCCTGCCGCCATTTTTGCTTGCATTTTTTTTTGTAAGAACGTGCTAAATCCGGTAAATACGGGAAATAGCAACCGTAAAGAGTCAAGGAAATCCGGCCAGCCTCCCGAAAGCATCATGCATGTAACTAAAAAATTATAACAGCTACAGGAAAATAAATATCATTTTTGATTTTAGCAAGCAATTTCATCGATGAAACTTTTAAAAAAAATTTATTTTATTCTAATATTTATTAATAACACCTTAAATATTAGTATAATCTTTGGTCTGGCAAAGTACGCTCTCAACATTACAGTCTCAATAATATTCCATTTTCTGCTTTGGTGCAGGAGGAAAGAGTTGCCAAATAGTTTTATTCTGCTCTGGGAGAAAATGTTAATTTTACTTTTTATTTCCCTTTAGGGGTTCGAGCCGAACGGAGGGACAGAGGCCCCGTCGTCCCCCGGTAGGCCGAGAAACCCCGACTCTTGCCATCGTTCTTGTTTACCCGTGGAACATTCTTTAATTAAAAAAGAAAAAAAATAACATTTGGCATCTTTGCGTGCTCACTCGGAGTTCGCGAGCTTCTTCTTATTGTCAGAAAACGGTAATATCATACAAGTTTTCCAACATTTTTAACAATTTTAAATTTTTCAAAAGCGTTATTTTTTATTTATTTTTTTACATGGATAAAAATGTCTCCTGATTAATAATTTTATTTATTTTCCTGTACCTGTTATGGTTTTTTTGTTACGTGCATGTTGCTTTCTGGAGGCTGACCAGGAAATCCCTTACGTTTAGTTAACATTTCTTACGATTTTGCGCAAAAGATTGACATAAACGAACGCAAACTCGAGCATTTCTTACGTTTCATAAGCACAAATTCTAAAACAAAGCCTTATATGGTTAAAATAAAGTTTTCCCTTGATATATATATATATATATATATATATATATATATATATATATATATATATATATATATATATATATATATATATATATATATATATATATATATATATATATATATATATATATATATATATAGCGACAGTCGCAAGGCAAGGGCCCAGGTTCGATCCCTAGCACGGATCTAGGAAGCAATTACCTAGACAAATTCCCCACTTGGAATAGGGCAATGCCCATGAGGTTCAAAATTTTTAATAAAATGGCCAGTCTCCAGAATAGCTGACACCTGTATCTCTAAAATTTCGATAGCTACATAAAAACTGAATGCATTTCGCGCATAGAACAAGAAATTTATGGTGACAGGGACAGTATTGGGTAAATGGAGAAGTGGTTGACCAAGATTATCTGTGGAAAACATCGATTATGTAAAAGAAGCCTTCGCTAGTTTTCTTACAAAGTACATCCGTACTGCTACCATACAGTTACAGTTACAGCGCTCAACAGTGCACAAAGTCCTACGCAAGAATTTGTACCCTTATAAAGTGCAACTCTTTCAAGCACTCGAACTAAATGATAAAACAAGGCGAAAAGAATTTGCAGTTAGCATGCTGGAACGAATTTCTGAGGAGGCAACGTTCCTCACCCGAATTTGTTTTAGTGATGTGGCAACCATTCATGTTTCCGGGAAACAACACTGAGGATCAGAACACCTCCATGCGACTAGCTAACTTAACCGAGATAGTTGAAAGGTGAATGTGCGGTGTGGGATCACGTGCCATCAATTTTTGGACCATTTTTCACAGAGATCGATTTCTGTAGATGTTTACCTTGCCTTTTGACTGAATATGTGGCACCACAACTGAAAGACCTTTAACCAACTATCATTTTCCAGCAAGATGGTGCAGCACCAAATGGTGATTGCATGTTAGTCGGTTCCTAAATCAAACATTTACAGGCCGGTGGATTGGAAGGGACGGTCCAATTCTGTGGCCACTTCGTTCGCCAGATATCACTCCCCTGACTTGAATAAATAAAACTAAAAAGAAATCACAAATTTTCTTTCTTTAGGATTATATTAAAGATATCGTGTATCAAACAAAGATTCTGGACATGAGCGACCTGAAGCAAAGGATCACTGATGCCAAAGCCACTACTGGTGAGGCTATGCTACAGCGAACATGGCAGGAAATCGTTTACTGTCTTGATGTGCTTCGTGCAATTAATTGCGCCCGTTTAGGGGTGTATTAAATGAGGTAAAACAAACTTAAATATCTACTCCTCATTGCAGTAATTACCACAGATTTATCCTTTCATTTGCTTTTGCAATAAATTTATTAAATTGTAGACTTCATGGACATCTTTTATAACTGGTCGGGCTGGAGAATAGTGCTTGGCTTCGTCCTGCTCGGACGTTAAATAAGTACACTCCTCCCAGATTAGAGTTCTGCCCGTGAGCGGTGGTGTTTATCTGTAATATATATATATATTATATATATATATATATATATATTATAATATATATTATATATAATATTATAGATAATATATAATATTAATATATATATATATATATATAGTTAAAAGTTACTTAACGCCACACGGAAATGCTATAAATTAGTAAATGTAATGTATATAAAACTAAAAGTTTTAATTAAAAATTAAGCATTTTAGGGGCGAAATGAAAACTATTTAAAGCGAATAATATTTTTTATTGTTTGGTTTTGGATCTAGTTTGATGCGCGACGTTGTCTTTATCTGAAAGTTCATGTGTGAAACTGATAAGGAAACTGATAATTTTTAAGGGTAACTAAACCTTTTTTTTAATACGAAAGGAAATTTTATTTCCTAGGAGTTGACCTGACCTAACCCAAGCCGTAACCTTCATTTCACCCCTAGAACATGAAAAAAAATCATTTCGCCCCCAGAACGTCTATTTATGGATCATAACGTTACCTGGCGAATTTTTTTGATCCATCCTCCCGTTCCCCGTGTGCTCGTTAAGTAAACTTCGTATTTATATATATTAATATATATATATATATTATATAATATATATATATATATATATATATAATTATATTATATAATATATATATATTATATAGTAGTTTGCCCTCGTATAGAAGTGTCTTTCAGAACTGGGGTGCGTCTCGAAATACCAGGTGTGCGTGAACAGGGTGAGAAACTTTGAAACTAGATTATATTTAATTAGTATATTTATATATATATTATATTATATATATATATATATATATATAATATTATTATATTATATATATATATATATATATATATATATATATATATTATAAATATATATATATATATATATTTGATGGATAGGGGTGCATGGAAACTATTTTTTATTCTTGGAATGTGCGCCACTAAAAAAAGATGGAACCACTTCTCTATACTCTATATTAGTAGTTTTTTAACCGCCTGGTTCCTCGAACCCCTGGAGTTCCTCGAAGGCCTTGAAGAAATTCATTGCGTTATAACAAAACATGATGAAAATCATGCAAGAAATGAATGAAAACGTTTTTCCCCCAGGTTGCGTGTGTGAAACTTTGTTTTTCTAATGGTTCGGACGTTTTTTGTATTAAAAAAAGTTTTTTTTTCTTCTATAAATATATGAATAAAATACGTTCCCTTTTCTCCAAATATTAGAAAACTCATAATGAGAAACTTTAAAAAAATTAAGTATTTGCTGTACTTTGGCTTTCAAATTCTAATTTTAATTCTTCGAGTAGCGCTTAGAAAATAAAAGAATTTAAAGGGGGCCCACCAGGGGTTGGGAATATTTTAAAGGGTACAAGGAGAATATTTTTAAGATCGTGGGAAACGAAGGAAATACAACAGCTAATGTGTGGTATATAATAGTTTAATAATTTTTGCTGATAAAATTAACAAGAAATTGAACATAAACCATCTATTTATTATAGGAAAAAAAAGTTTAAAGTATCATCTATATTAGGGGAAAAATATAATTATATAATATATATATATATATATATATATATATATATATATATATATATATATATATATATATATATATATATATATATATATAAAGTCATGGTATCTGAATCAAAAATGACAAACTATTTTCTACAATGAGTAACTAATTGCGCCAGACGTAAGATGTTTCACTGTACGATAAATCACGGACTACGAACGGCAGAAATCGGAAGCCATTTTTTTATTTTTAATTTGGGAAGTATGTAGGTGACAGGTTATAGGCAATATTTAACAAATTATTATTATTATTATTATTATTATTATTATTATTATTATTATTATTATTATTATTATTATTATTATTATATAATCTTGTGTAAGTTGTATCCGACAAAATTAATTAGTGCTTTTTGAACATAAATTTTTTGTAAAGTACCGATCTTGGTATTAGTGAGCGAGATTTCACCGTTTTTTATAAAACTTGGTCAAAACTAAGTGTTTGTTAATACGCATCTACGCATCTTAAACTAATGGAAAGTTTCACAAATGAATATAATACAATTGCCAGAACTTGCAAAAGCAATGCAATTTTTACATAGGCGTTTTTGTCATTTACGCTCGGTAAGAAATGTTTACACAGTTTTAGCGCGAATTTCGTGCAAAAATGACCACGATTTCGTAGTTTACTTTTGTTTACAAACAATTTTAATCAGTTGTTGTGATAGAGCCCGGAGATTTGGAATGAACAGAAATAAAAAAATAACAATGTTTATATTACAAATAATTGATCAACTATTGTGATGGAGTTCTTCGATTTGGAAGAAATTAAGTTTAAAGCTGATTTTATTGAATTTAACATTCATCAATTCAAAGCCTATTACGTAGTGAAAACATTAACATATGATTTCTTTACGGATATATTTAACAGGAAAAAATATGAATACCTCGCAAATATTTGGCACGATCATTTTAATTTCATGTTTTCAAACGTGGAGCGAGTGAAATTTTTTTCAGTCTTATTATTGCAAATTTCGTAGCAACTGTTGAATTAATGTGGTCGTTACTAGACTTTGGCTGGTTGCTCCTGTAACCCAAGAGCACTCCAGCGGAATGCCATATTGTTGGCCCCTCAAGGTTCCAGCACCCGTTCAATACTAATATTGTTAAATGTATTTAATAACAATATATATATATATAATATATATATATATATATATATATATATATATATATATATATATATTGCGTTTCTATTCTTGGGGGATTAATAAAAACGCTGCCTTGTGATCTGACTTGGTTTTATTCTTTTCAGAAGTACCTTTAGAATACATCACCAAAGAGGCCTATAAAATATATATATTTGAAAATGGAAATCAAAATAAAACTACTAATAATACTTAGGAAAGAAATCTATACTAGAATGCCAAAAATCGTTAAGAAAAATTAGTACATTAAATAAATAATGATAATTTAATTGCATTCCTTTATATTAAAGTTATTAAAATAAAAACATAATACAAATTAAATCAAAATAAATAATACTTTTGTTATTTTAAACTGAAGGTAATTGCATCGAAAGAATATTCAAATTTAGAATGAATGAATAATAATAATAATAATAATAATAATAATAATAATAATAATAATAATAATAATAATAATAATAATAATAATAATAATAATAATAATAATAATAATAATAATTTAATAATAATAATAATAACAATAAAAATCGAAATCAAATTATTGGCTATGATGATTATAGTGAATAATATGATCTCAAGTTTTTAAATCGCAAATTTTATGTAATAATAAAAATAATAATAATAATAATAATAATACTTTCACAAATGTGTGAATCATGAATATCATCCATTAAATAAGAATATTAATAATAATAAAGTTTAATTAATATTTTCTGTAATATAAAAACGGGAGCGTTTCTATCTTAAAATAATAATAATAATAATAATAATAATAATAATAATAATAATAATAATAATAATAATAATAATAATAATAATAATAATAATAATAATAATAATAATAATAATAATAATAATAATAATAATAATAATAATAATCTCACTCGAAAATCGAAGATAGTTTTAAAAAAAAAAGCCTTCACAAATTTTCGCAAATGCCTCTTTAATAATAATAATAATAATAATAATAATAATAATAATAATAATAATAATAATAATAATAATAATAATAAAAGTAAAAATAAATACTTTTATATTTCTAAAATGAATTTAATTACATTGAAAGAATATTCAATATAATAAGAATATAAAATAATATAATTAATAATACTAATAATAAAATACTTTTAAATATTTATTCATTGAAATAATAATAAATTAATAATACAGGTTATTTACCACTTCCAACTTAATAATATTAATTCATATTTTAAAGTAATAAAGGAAAATGAAATCGTTGATAAGAAATGACAGATGGTTTAAAACTGACTGAATAAATAGAAACTAAAAAGAAATCAAATTTTTCTAAACAGAACTTCGATTTATTTAAAGTAAATAAAAATAGTAATACAACATACGAGGGTACTCGAGATGTATTTGGATGATCAGATTATAAAAGTAACACAAATTGAGAATTTGTACAAGTGTTTAACTTCAGAAGCAGGATTAAAAACTACTTAGGTTATATTTAAAAGGTGACTAAAGATTTTTCGTGAAGAATTATAAAAAATAAAATAAATAATAATAAAAATTAAAACGGTGATTTAAAAATATTTAGGTTCTTTTTAAACTGAAGCTAAAGTTATATAGATAACGAGGATAATAATAATAATAATAAGAAAAATATTTTAAAATCGCTTCTCCACCTTTAAAAAAAATATACTGCTCGAGCTTTAAAATTTTCGATTTTAACAGTAAATCAATAAAAATTAATAAAAATAAAAATATTCTTATTACTTATAAAAGAAAGAAA